>JASCZW010014314.1:0-23234 GCA_034211315.2 Aedes japonicus
TAATTTTGAATTAATTGAAAATGAAGTTCGTGGTGACAAATAAACATCTAAGTAAAGATACGATATGTCATATTAGCCATACGTATTTGTACTTTTTTAAAGAATAACATAACGACTGTGTACTAGGAGTCGTTGCAAAACAGTTAAGGTAGCTCATATTTTACTCATTTGAGTCTCAATCATGTTTTTTTCGACCATACTTGGTGGTTTTGTAATGCTTAACTTTGATCTAGAACTCATAAAATATTAACTGAATAAATATTTATGACAGATGACTTCTTGTTTGATAGGAAAAGAAGCTTGAATAAAGGAAGATGGCATTAAAAAAAAAGCAGAGCATGATGATTGAAAAAAAAAAACACATTTTCTTGGAGAAATAAATTTATTTATTTATTTATTTATTTATTTATTTATTTACTTCGTCAACCATTTGTAGACTAGTACATAGACAATTTGCTTTTTCTTAACTATACATAAATATAAAATTTTTAGTTTTGTATCCTCAAGGACTTAAAATAATGTTTTAATTTATACCGAGACATTGTAACGTCAATGGCTTCTACAGTGTTGATTATAGGAATCCATCATGCTATTTATTGGTCCATTTTTAGCATATTCCGTGCGATGATGGTTTAGGAGCAAATAAATTACGATTTCGAAGTCGTCTAATTGGTACATAAAAATTTAATTTAGAAAGTAGTTCGGCTGATTCAACACGCTGCAAAGAAACAGATATCTTCGTTTAAGCGAAATTCGTCATCGCATATTCTCGTCGTTTCTTTCAATGAAGCTGGATGTCAATCGACATGCAGCGAGCTTCATATGATGGAAGACGATGTGAGGCCCAGCACTAGCTTACGAAGAGCCTCTCATAGAAATTGTTTTTGTACTGATTCTCTTCTTTCTTCCATGTATACCTGGACGAGGAGACCACGCAATGCTGCAATATTCTACAGTATAGACCTCACATAGGCAATATATAGAGTTTTAATTGTGTACGGGTCTTGAAAGTTGTAGCGGAAAGCGATTTACAATAAACCCTAACATGCTGTTTGCCTTGTGTATGATAGTGTTGTAGTGGTCTATAAAATTAAGTTTAGGAAGTCTAAGATGGTTCCTAAATCCCTCACTTTTTCCCCCTTTTTCTGCACTTTCTGATTTCCCTAGTGCCGTTGCAATGTTGGTTGTTGTTAATTTTTCTGCTGAGAAGATATTAAATTGTGCATTTTTTTACATTCAGTTCCAACTAAAAGCTTTTCTTACACCAGATGTAGAATGTTAACGAATTTCATGCTGAATATAACTAGATCTGTCTTCTTTATTTTTTGATTTCCAAGTACAGCCTCATGTCGTCGGCATAAATTAGCACTTTCAGATTTTTGAGGACGAAGGAAATGTCATTGACGTATAAAATATAAAAGAAGTGGTCCTAAATGAACCTTGGGGACTCCTGGAAGTAACTTGAATGGAGGATTTGATTTCTTTTCATTGGAATTTTATTATTTGGTTGCCACATGGTTGAGTTCAGAAGCGTTGCTGATTCAAGCGACTTCAAGAGTCCAGAATCGAAGTTCCAATTTTTTCCAGTTTGAAAAGTAACGATTGGTATGTCAACACGATCAAATGCACTTGCTCAAGTCTGTGTGAAGAGCTTCAACATGGTTCCCATTATCCATTGCATTCAGTGAGATAATTTACAAATTCTAGTAAGTTCTCAGTAGATGTTGAGCGGCCTTTGGCGAAAAAACAACGTGTTTGTTTGTCTGTTATTCGATTTTTGATTTGAAAAAGAAATAGCGTTTTATTGACAATTGCCTCGAAAAGTTTGGGAATGCACAAGAGATAATAAGTCAGATTTCCGGCCAGATTTGGCTAATAACAGGCACTCAGAATGAATTTTTCCAAATTGTTTGGGAAAATTCCTGATTCCAGTGACATATTAAAAAAGCCGAAAACAAAGGAGATGCAAATTCCTTCGCAAGATTCTTTCAAAAATATTGGAGGAATTCCATCAGGTCCAGGGCCTTTTAGGGGCCCAAATTTTTTAAACCCTGCAAAATATCCTGAACCTGAAGTTGGTTGACACCAATATTCGCCGAGATGACTTCTGGATAAAATGCAAAGTAATCGCGGTCGCGATCTTCTTCCGAATATGTCGTGTAGATTTCACATCTCGTGATCATGATTTGTTTTTCCTTAGCAAAATTTTTGCTCAATGTTATGGATTGCATAAATATCGGTATCGATGCTTCCGGCCCACCTCTAAGCCTTTTGCTATAAGCTACCAGGTGGTTACATGCCTGTCGATCTTTTAACTTTGGTAGACGTCTTTATTAAGTTATCTCAAATAATATTCCGCCCACTATATCACAAAACATTGCAAATAGTTGAGCGAGTTCGATATAATGAAATTCCTAGGAAAGTGCCAAGTCTGCCCGGTTGGTTCTAAACAAATGGCTTGATGTTGACAGAATACACGAGAGGCTTCCAGGGACGCTAATTTCACAAACTCCTTTTATCGTAATTTAAGGTGTCGATTGCTTTTTAGGAGTAATTGTAAAAATTGAAAGTTTACGAAAAACAAAGGCAGATCGGATTGGCTGTGAACGGTTATGTCGATGTTTGTAGCGCAATATTTTGATATCGGGCATCAAAGCCGGTTATTGCCTTTGCTGTACTCAGAAGTTGTCTCCATTGGCTGTACCTCGCGAGACTCACTATTTGCGGAGAGTCCGCAGGTCGTCTTCTACTTGATTGATCCACCTTGCTCTTTGCGCGCTTCTTCGTCTTGTATCCGTCGGTTCGTTTTCGAGAACCATTTAAGCAGGGCTGTTGTCCGACATTCTTACGACATGCCCAGCCTATCGTAGTCGACCGATTTTAGCGATGTGTACGATGGGAGTTTCTCCCAGCAACTGATGCAGTTTGCGGTTCATTCACCTCTTCCACGTCCCGTCTTCCATCTGCACTCCATCGTAGATCGCATGCAGCACCCTCCGTTCAAAGACTCCAAGGGCGTGTTGGTCCTCCACTAGCAATAGCCAAGTTTCGTGGCCGTAGAGAACTACCGGTCTAATTAATGTCTTGTAGATGGTCAACTTTGTAGTTCGACTAACTTCGTTCGATCTTAGCGTCCTTCGAAGTCCAAAGTAGGCACGATTGCCAGCCATAATGCGCCTTTGTATCTCTGCTGGTGTCGTTACCGGCGGTCGAGGGTGATCTAATGAGCACCGGAAAAAACTGCTTCGCGGTGAGATGTGGTGGTTCGCCTGGTGTGGTGCGTCGGTGGTTTGTGATCCATATTACTCGTTCGACAGTGATCCATACTACTCATGCGCCGTACTCGCTGGGCAACCATAAGTTGGAACAAGAAAACCACTATCACACCTTGAGAGTGGCCCCAATAGCATTCGTACTGTTGGTTTAAACCAGTCAAAATCTGCTTTTCAGCTCTATTAAAAATCACTATGTTTTCCCAATGAAAAACTATAACAACTTTTGTGAGAGGCCCCAATAGCATCCTTGCTGTTGGTTTAAATCGGTTCAGAATTTGAAATCGGTACTAATTTTCAAATATTTCACGCGTATCTGTCGAAGATAAGCAAAGGTAGTTGGAATTAAATGGAGAATACTAATTTTCCTTCTAATTTCTAGTTACAGGCATTCCACTTCGGAAAGGCAAGAGGGGAAAATCCTGCATGGGGTAGTATAACAAAGAATTATGTGCCTGGTCGGATAATACCGTTCAAACCGTTCGCAAAAAAAAAAAATGCCCTCCGCTCGTTTTCAAACTTGTATCTTTTAATTTCAAAGCCTGCCGTTGCCCTATACGGAACTATCAATACACTTTCTCTTCATGTCTATTTGTTCTAGCAATAAAATTACTGTCCACTCCTAGCGCTTCGCATGGAGATGAGAAATTATCTGCTTCTGCAAACTTCATCAAAGATCGTTACTTCCGCGCAAGGGAATTAAAAAAAAATAACAATCAAAGTGTTAATTTATAAATAAGTTTACATGTCACATTGAATGCTCACGTGTCTTGGTTATTTCTATAGAAAAGAGGATACGGCTAAATGGAACGGCACTTTCCCTTTTGTTTAAAAGCCGAAACATTGAATGATCACATGCGGTTCTGTTCACTAATACAAAAGTTTCAAATTTTGACCAATACCTATTTTTACATTCCACTAAAAGTAATCGTGGGCTTAGAAAACGTTTGATTACATGCTGGTTCGTAAAACATTCAATTACATCCGTTTGATAAAAAAACACAGTAGTGTCACTAAAATGAGGGTGCCATGGCCGAATTCCAACGCATATTCAAAACTGAAGTGCCCATAATATAGAATAAAGATAATTAGAAAACTGATCGTCTGACAGTTTCATGAACCTGTAGCATGGCGTAATATGATTTACAGGTACTCTACTCTAAACAAACAGTAAGATATGGGAGTTCTTTGTGGCATATTTGGACTAAAGGATGACAGATGTTTATGCAATTTAGTAGAGCTTGTTGATATATGAACAGCAACAATTTCAAATCAGGGTTGCCTGGATAACTAAAGTTGACATATTTTGATTTCCCGGACATTGTGTAAGGCTTGTTCGCGACAAAATCTGGACATATTGAATTTGGAATTAAAAAAAATTGCTGTTAGTTCAATCCCAGATGGCTAAGGCAGTCGAAGGATTCGTTGACTGGACAAGAGTTCGTAGAGTCGCCAGTCCCTTGTAATATGAAGACACGCGGCCTTCCGGCCGTAGTCTACCGAAGGTCCTCACTGAGATCGACTGACCCTGCTACAAAAAGCCATCATCACGTAGGCTATTCTTTCCGATCAACTTTCGGAGAATAGTACTGCAGGTAATCATTGCACTGATTATCACATCATCACATCACATCAGAAGATGCTTCAGCCAGATGTTGTACAGAACCTAATCAGTGGAGTTATGCGCATTGTGCGAGCGCACGGTTGTGGTATTGAAGTTGAAAGCAAAAAATATGCAAAATGCTTACACTTCAAAGCAAAATGCTTTGAACACTTTGTAATGGAAAATACTACTTTTTTGGAAGCTTTTGACGTTTATTTGTTGACAATAACGCTCTCATTTTGAAGACAGTCACCCGTATAGTTTCGGGAATTCGCTATCGCGATGGCATACTCTAGCAAGAACTCGTTCTCGAAAGCTATATGACAACCTGCTAACAAAATTACGGTGGTTAGCCCGTGGACACTTACGGAGAGGAAACATCCGGTTTGCATTAGATTTTGTAATTCAACGCATGATCTTAGTGCCTCCTCTACGCTGTCTGCGCCGGTGATTACATCGTTCATGAATGTGTACAGCAACTGTAGCCAATGGAAATCGATGTTCGTTGTCTGTGGCAACTTGCTGTAGTTCTCGTAGCCAGAAATGGCGCTGGGAAGAAAGGAAACCGTAGCTAGTTCATAAGTGTTGATCTCGTCCAAGGATGAAGAATACCAGAGGACACATAGAAGTTACCGATCCTCTAGGCATCACCAAATTCGACGGAACATTTTCTCCTCGTCTGCCACTAACATGAGTTGTCGAGTTCGTCCACGAATATCCTTTCGCATAGAACCGTCCATAACTTGATGATATACCGGTCGAGGTTTTGACAACTTCTGTGTATAGCAGCGGCCACATTAGTCTTGGTCTGATGGTAAGTAAGGTAAATAACGGTCGAGGTCTTACAGGACGCGTTAAACACAACCTGCACGTTGGTGTTCGTGGACGATTCCTTCACTACGGAATGGTGTGAAAGATAGCACCGCTTGACACCTTCACTTGTGTTGCAATTGCAGGTATCCATGAACGCTCCATATTGCTGGCGTAACTTGGCATCCTTCTCCATTCTTCGTTCGAAGCTGTAGAATTGAAGTAGAGCTTTGTCTAACCAAGCTGCTGTAGCCTTACCTCATCCTTGGGAAGGGTTACAATGCAGCGACCATTTTCAGTTCTGCTGACTGGACTTTGGTATTGCTTCAGGATAAGGTTTATTTGATCTCTCTGCATTCTCAAAACAGTGTGAAAGATCTTCAAGGCAATCCGTTTCTGATAAACTTCAGTTGATCATAGTTACTGCCTGCCTTGTACGGAAGCTCTACACCCAGATGTTGACGAAACTACATTGCCTCGTTATGGACGCTGAGATGTATGTAAAAGTAGACTTTCGGCAGCTTCCGGGGCTGCAGTTTTTCACTGCTCATCATAAATTCGATGTCCCTGAGGACGTTAGAAAGCAGAAGATGTCGAAGTTTGCCAAAAAAAAAAATGATTTGGCAAGCAATTTGCTCGTGTGGAAAGCGGAGCACCCCATTCGTGACAACTGGAACGGTCAATGGGTAGGTGTACCTAAAGGAATGCCTCCAAAAGCGTCTACTTTCTCTTCTGAGGTCACTCGATAGTCCTACAATTTTCGGGCCGGATTTAGCTTCGTGCCATTTCTCGACAGAAGTTTTAGAGTGGTACATAGCTAACGAGGTCAATTTCGTGCCGAAGCATCACAACCCCCCGAACGCACCGGGACTGCTGCCAATTGAAAAATACTGGGCTATCATGAAGCAGGCACTTCGGAAGCAACCTAAGGACCTGTTGAGTAGTGTAAAGAAGAAGGTTCGTGCATTTGGTTATGGAATTGAAATTGAATAAAACAAACATGGGAAAATATTCATAACATGTTTTATTTTACTCCCTGAAAGTTTGAAGATCATTGGTTGAACGGGCGAATTTAGCCGAATATGTGTGTTTCGCTATTTGATACCGCACACCCTTAAGGGCTGAAATCTTGAAACACACTCGCGAGTTGAATAAACGAACAAACATGTATAGATTCGCGGTGCAAATCCCAAAAGCCTTAGTCCTTTAAAATGCAACGCGCAATTCTCTTCATTTTCATTAGTCCTTCATCATAACAAGTGCAGTACGACTTCACAGCCAAATGAAAGCTGAAGGAATCCCCCTTATCACCCAGCATCAAGGTAATTCGTGATCAAACATGCCCAAATGTAATGCATAACAAAAGTTCCAAACTTACCCATATTGCTCCCATTGCCACTGGCTGACCAATAGATGACTTTGGAATCGAGTGACTTCTGTTCCGATTTGTCGATTTCATTCAGGTTGGAGGAATATTTAGAATCTGTTGGAAGATGCAAAAAAAAAGAAACACAAATAAGAGTTACATAGTAAAGCACTTGGCGAAAACACTTTTAAGCAGTTTTTAAAATCTCTCAAGTGTAAATTTAATTCAATTAGGTGATGATGGTGGTAGAGGGATTAGCAAAGAGGAAAACAATCTAAAAGGGATGCAGTTGGGTTTCTACTATCTAATGATGATTCACGTGTGCTATAACCATATATGGTACCTCACTCGGACTTGGAGTGAAGCTAGTAGTGTACACTTACTTTTATCAACCACGTGTACGGAATACGAATTGGGATGATGCTGACCAGCGTTGAGTGTGCCGCCGGGGCCGTTAATAGGATGATGCGAGCCGTAGCTATCGTTACGACCATTACTGGGCCAGAAGTCGAGCAGCTGAGACTCGGTTGTAGGTGGACCCGGAGATGTAGTTGGTGGAGTGGATGCTGGAAGAATAAAATATTAAGAATGTCGACTGATTATTACAGTAAATGTGATTTATGCTCTGTACAACTGAACCTTCAATCAATAGCTAGTTAAAGAACTCCTCCTCTCGACAGCAGGAACTAACTTGAAATTTATAAATATTTATGTCGCCAAACTCGTCTAATCTTCCAGCCAGTAAAGAATAAAGAATCAGCAAAGAAAATCGAAAGTATCCTCTCGTCTCGCAAAACAAGGCCATAAATAAAACAAGATAATCACATTTATAACGTAAATAAATCGAGGTCCTCCTTCATCCAACTTACCCGCCGGAGGGTCAGTTCCCCGGCTGCTACAGTATTGAAACGCACTGCTGAAATGGTTCCAAAACGATTTCACCGCAAGACGGAAAACTCTCCACATCCCAAAACAGAATGCGAAGCCGTCTCTGTTTACCGAAGATGTCGTGAGGTGAACCGAAAAATGGGAAAAGCTACAAAGCGCGATGGAGGTGGGGCTGCAGCATTCACAGAAATTCTTAGAACATTTCTAAGGAATGGCTGTACTGCAGTACTGTAAAACTGGGTAACTTTGGAAATGAGGATAAATTAGATAGTGCAGAAGACGCCAAGTTCGATGGTTTAATGCATTCTACTTATTATTTTCTTTTATTAAGCTGTAGACTGATACCAGCTCTAATTGTGCTTGTCATTACTGGAAATCTGATACCACTATAAGTTGTTTCTGATATGTTTGAAATAGGTTCCTTAGCGATTATTATTTCCTTTTAATATAGCTATTTGAGTTCAATGGTATTCTTTTGTTGATTAGAATAGTTTTCTACAATATAATTATAACTATTTTTTTTTCAAATTTGGTGTGCACCTAAATGTCCACAAAACTTTCAAAATTCAAACATGGAATGTATACTACCACGTAACCCAGTATTGGTTCAACAAGACATTGTGGACTACCTACCATCCCACTTGAACAAGCTGCTACAATAAAAATTCATTTCTTTTAGTCAATGAACTCGAAAAAAGCTAATTGATGAGTTACTGAATTGAAATTGATGTTTTTATCAAAAAAAAAATTGTTTTACAAACTACATTCACAAACAGGGAATTAAATGTCATTTTTAATGAGAAATGACCTACGATTTTAATTACAAAACGTCTGAAAATCTCATCAAGCGAGAAAACGAAGATTTTTTTATGAGTTTCATCGATTTTTTCGTGAGGAAAGCACGTGACATATTTTCAGTCATCGATAATTAAAGCACATTTATAGTTATTGTTGAGAGTTTTATAGCAAAACTTTAAATTGAGATTCCAATCTATCGATTACATATTATGGTAAAGCTAATTTTAAGTAGACTGGTTAGAAATCCAGGAAATAAAATCGATGAGAAAATATCTTATGATTGCATAATGGTTTGATAATAACTAGACATCTCATGCTAGCCTGTTTTATCTCGTGATAGTGAGATGGCCTGTTTTTCATTGTCGCATGACGGTGGTGATTTAACAGCCACCATGACCAGTGATCGGCAAAACCGTTAGGAAATGTTAAAAAAGTCCTGGTAATTCCTTTATAATTGAAACATGCATTTCTAAAATCAGAATATTCATTATCAACAATTGAATTGCGTGAATGCATAAGTACACTTCTAATACTTGGAAAAACACGTATTTTTGTAGAAATTCCTGCAGGAAATTACTCTGAAATATCTGGGGAAATCTCTTTCAGAACTTGTAAACGAAAATTTCTCCAGCGGAATACTTAGAGAAATTATTGATTATTTTTCGCTGGAGAACTTTTAGTAAGTAATTCTACAATAACTCTTTGCGGAGTCCAAGAATTAAATATATGATAATAGCTGAACCCGAGGCGAGCCTTGCTACGCTTGCAACCAAATGAATGAAAATACAATAGAACTTGTGCTTTTATGTTTTTTTTTAAATGAGTTTTGTGAAAATATTTTAGTGTGCAAATGTGTGTAATTTCTGCAATATTAAACGTAGGTGTGTGTTTTCATTCATCCGTAGGTGTGTGTGTTTTTTTTCTCTATAGAAGCATTTCATCCACGAAACCTTAACCAGTTTAAGCGTCATCTTCCCTTGCATAACATTAGATTAACTTCTTGTGCATATGTAGTACTGAGAGTTACTCAAGCATCCTCCATTATTTACTTAAAAAGATGTTCAAACTTCTATCAGAGCAAGCAGCTTTCCCCACAAAATACACATTTTGTGTTTTAGTTGCCTGGATAATTCTCACGATTGGTTGAAATGTCTGTTTCATTAAAATGAGAGTCCCCTTCTCTCCGAAGAAGGGAAGAGTCTCGACCCACATGCTAAATTTGATTTCCTTTGATTAATTAGTTCTCGAGCTATGCTGAAATTTGTTCTTCATTTGTATGGGAGCCTCCCCTTCCAGAGATAGGAGGGGTTTCAAGTAATTATAAGAACCTTCCCCGGCTAAAAAAACTCCTCCATACAAAATTTTACGCCGATCGGTTTATTAATTTTCGATTCTATAAGGTTCAGACAGACAGAAATTGTGATTGTACGGGACGGGTTTTAAGCAGTTTATTCAGCACCTGAGGAATTTGATGAAGCTGTATATAATATATAATTAGAATTAATCCCTCTGGTTACGTCTGGTCTATTGGAACATACCTTCAGCAACGAGCATTAGACTCAGACAATTACATAGCCATGGAATAAAAATCCAATTGCAGGGACTTTTTGAAAGCATGCGGATTGATTTCCGATCAAAAAAAATGTTTTCTTCAGCTCTATAACCAGTACATAAACTATCAATATTGTAGGAGTGCAATTACGTGGCTGTGTGCGAAGGCAAAATGAAATAGGCCAGTTCACGATTTGCTGCAAACGTCAATTTTCTCAACCCGCTCCTTCGTTTTATCCATCCGCTCTCGAAAACAATCAGTCAAAACATGTCGATTGCTAAGACCACAAACTCGTCTAATAGCAGGTTATGAGACAGCTGTACACGATCGAACTTTTAGTTTTTCACTGATCTTTAGACTGACAATGTGTATTTCTTATTTCATTTACTCTCACGGAAATGTTAGCCAAAGTGATTGTGACGACGAACGGGATGCTTCGTTTAAAAACAAACAAATGCAAGAGACAGCAGACTTCACGTTACAATACCGGTGCGCTATATCCATGGTTAACAAAGAAGAGAGGAAACATGGGCTCTCTCAAAAGCAACAGTGATGCCATAGCTGCCGCTCAACAGCGAAGCATTATTTATCGTTGGGTACTATTGGACAGCTCCGAAACATATTTTTTTTATTGCATATGATAGTGCCAGATGATGGACAATATAATCATAAGCATAGATCAACCTCTAATGCCTGGAAGAAACATGAAATAAAAAGTGATTTCAGATTTTCTAAATCTATATATATAAAAATGGATATCTGTCTGTCTGTCTGTCTGTCTGTCTGTCTGAACCTAATAGGCTCGAAAACTACTGAACCGATCAGCGTGAAATTTTGTATGGAAAAGGTTTTGGGGCCGGGGAAGGTTCTTATGATGGTTTGAGACCCCTCCTTTCTCTGGAAAGGGGGGCTTCCATACAAATGAAGCACAAATTTCTGCATAACTCAAGAACTGATCAATCAAAGGAACCCAAATTAAGCATGCAGAAGTTTTTGGAGGCAATAAATGTTTATATGGTAGTCAGAGACCCCTCCCCTCTCTAAAAAGGGAGGCTCCCATTCAAATGAAACAGAACTTTCTGCATATCTCAAGAACTAATTAAGCAAATGGAACCAAATTTTGCATGTGGGGTTTTGTGGAGACAATTTTTTTTTCTATGGTGGTTTGAGACCCCTCCCCTCTCCATAACTCTAGATCTAATAAAGCAAATGGAACCAAATTTAACATGCGGGGATTTTAAAGGCAATGATTGTTTCTACGATAGTATGAGACCCCTCCTTTCTCTCTGGGAGGGGAGAGGGGTGTCATATAAATGAAACAAAAGTTTCTATATATCTAGAGAACTAATCAAATGGAACCAAATTTGGCATGTAGAGATTTTTGAAGGCAAGAAATATTTCTAAGGTTCAAAAAGGGGGGGGGCTTCCATACAAATGAAACACAAATTTCTGAATAACTCGAGAACTTATCAAGTTAATGGAACCAAACTTGGCGTGTGGAGTTTTTCGAAGGCAAGAAATGTTTCTATTGTGGTTTGAGACTCCTCCGCTCACTGAAAGAGGGGTCTCTAATATATATGAAACACGAATTTTTGCATAACTCAAGAACAAATCAAACAAATGGAACCAAATTTGGCAAATGGAGGTTTTTGAAGGAAACAAATGATTCTAAGGTAGTTTGAGACCCCTCCGCCTTCTGAAAGGAGAGACTTCCATAAAAATGAAACATAAATTTTAGCATAACTCGAGAGCCAATGAATTGAGAGCAAAAATGAATTTCTGTCTGTCTGTTTGTTTGTCAGACCCTTATAGACTCGGAAAGTTCTGAACCGACCAACGTGAAAATTTATATGAAGGGGTTTTTGGGGCTGGAGAAGGTTCTTATGATTGTTTGAGACCCCTACTCTCTCAGGAAGGGAGGCTCTCATACAAATGAGACACAAATTACTTCATAACTCGAGAACTAAACAAGCAAATCGAATCAAATTTGGCATGTGGGGGGTTTTGAAGGTAAAAAAAAACCATAAAGATGCCAGTTATATTAAATTTCCCTTCATTTAGTTGCAAGCGTAGCAGCGCACGCACCGGACGCAGCTATTATATGTATAACAATGAATTTCTGTCTGTCTGGACCTTATAGAATCGAAAACTACTGAACCGATCGGCGTGAAATTTTGCGTGGGGTTTTTGGGTTCGTAGAAGGTTCTTATGATAGTCTGGAACCCCTCCCATATCTGGAAGGGGGGGGGGGCTCCCATGCAAATGAAAAACAAATTCCTGCATAGCTCGAGAACTAATCATGCAAATGGAACCAAATTTGGTATAGGCGAGTTTTTGAAGGCAAGAAATGTTTTTATTGTAGTTTGAAGCCCCTCCTCTCTCTCTGAAAAGCGGGGGTCACCATACAAATGAAACACAAATTTCAAACAAACATGAGAACTATGCCTACTGCTATGCAGAATTTGTATGCAGTATGGCCGGAAAATTTGTATGCAGTATGTCCGGATTTTTTATGCTGGGATTTTTGGAGTCGTTGAAGGTCCTTATGATGATTCGAGACTCCTCCCTCATCTAGAAGGGGGTGCTCCCACACCAATGAAACACAAATTGCCACATCACTCGAAAACTAATCAAGCAAATGGAACCAACTTTGGCATGTGGGGAGTTTTAGACAAGATTTTGTTCTAAGGTGGTTTGAGACCTCATCTCTCTGGTGGGAGGGGGGGGGGGGCTCTCAAACAAATGAAACAGAAATTGGAACCAAACATGAGAATTATCCATGCAACTTAAACTCAAAATGTGTATTTTTAGGGTAAGAAGCATGTACTGATAGAAGTTTGACCCCTGCTTAGCCGAGAATGGGGGATGCTTGAGTTACTCTCAGTGCTACATTATGCACAAGAAGTTGATCAAAGGTTATGCAAGGGAAAATTACATTCAAACTGACAGGATACGGCTTCGTTTGATGATACATTTTTTGTCAATGAAATGCTTCTACACCCAAAAATTGAAATTGTAGCAAAAAATGCAAAATTGCAATTTTGCAGTTTTTGCAATCATATCTTGAGAAATCCGCATGATTCTGAAAAGGCAAATTTGCCCATCATGTTCCACAATGCTTTTTATGGTATAAACAAAGCCATGCAGGTGTGTGCAAGTGGTTATCGCTGTGTGCCTAGTGCCTCGACAATCGCAGCAACCGTTGGGTTTTTGTTCAACCGTCAACAACTTCTCAATATGGGTGAGACAATGGCACAGAACGCCGCTACGCCGTATGCCTCTGTTGCTATTCCGCTGTCAAGTGTTCTATTTTTATCTGCACTCGTCATCACACTCCTATCGCCCTCTCGTCAAGTCACCATGCGGTTTATGAAGTAAACGAAGCCATGTAAGTGTGTGCGACCGAAATTTGCTTCATTGTTGTTACGTTGAGTGGCTCAAAAACCGAAGAAACTGTAGGACTTTTATTCCATTTACCTCAGCTTGTTGTGGTGACTGGATGGTTACAATGAAGAGCCGTCATGCTGACGGTCGCGGTTCGACTCTCGGTAGCGGATGGAAATCTTTTTTTTTGTGCGCCATTGAATTTACTACTACTAATCAACTGTACAACATCACGCACACATTGAATTTTTCTAATCGAATTGATGTGTTGCTTTTTTGCCCACGACCAATGTTGCTTTCTTTCTCCAAGTTGCGATCTATTACGAGAAATGAAACCAAATCATGCGAAATTGCATTACAATCTTGCTTTTTTATTTTGGGTGTACGCAGAAAGAAAGACCTATAGAAACTACCGATCCAAAAGTTTAATTAAAAACATACATTTTTGTTTTTTTTTCAGAAATTACATTAGTAAACGAAAATATTTTAACCAGATGCATTCACAAAAACAACATAAATGAGCAGGTTCTATTAAATTTTCATTCATTTTGTTGCATGCGTAGCAAGGCTCGCACCGGGTTCTGCTAGTACGCTATAAAACTATTGAGCTGTAAAGCTATAGCTCTTCCCCCGGAGAAGACAGAAGATTGTCCAGAATTGACAATGGAGCTACGTACTGAATACTCTTCGATCTGCTCAACTCTAAAACACGCACTATATCGTTCTTACCTGGAAACGTAGTTTCGAACCTGACAAATTTCCAATTCTGCCGTGGTAACTTGTCTTCCTTTATAAATACTACCATTCTAGGTGTAGCGTTGTGATTATTCGATCTTCATTAGCTTCTCGTTCGTTAGTTTGTTTGTAGCACTCTCCGGACCAGCGGTAACGCCTTGCTATGCTCCTACTTCTCACATACCACCCATTTGGGGAAGGTTCGGAGGAATCGTTCTCCAGCAAATTTGTTAAGGCTGACAGAGCTCGCAAATTTTGCGGTCAGTTTGCTGCAGAATAAAGTGTACAACTCGTTCAGTTTATTTTTCGCTCCGATAAAATTGGTAGGAATCGGAGAAAAAGTCTTCAGGAACCCGACGTGACACAAAGGCTTTCCAAAGCTTTCAAATGGATTCCTTGGATTCATGGATAACCATGAAAATGAACAGACAAATATATCGCTTTCTTCCCATTTTGTTTAATCAACATAAGACCGGAAAAATCAATGCTCACCTTCTGGAACGCAGGGTTCTATCACACTGACTGGCCATAAGGCTACCGAAAACTTGCTCAAGAGTAGCTGGTTCCAGCCGGTAACATTGAATGCAAGCTCGAGTGACCTTGGGGACGGCTGAACAAGCATTGCTGATCCAGAATTGCCAAAAAATGCATGCTATAATTTCAGAGGACCAGCATGTAGATTCCCATGGTGAACGGTACAAATGAAGCACTCAACAACTTCATTATGGCTCGACAGATTTGGCTGGTGCTTATTATCAAATCTCGAAAACTCATTCAAGCAGACGTAGCTGATTTTGTAAACAAAGAGGGATAGAAAGATTCAATCGTTCAATTTTTGAAACCCTTAACATTTTCATGAAATCAACACTATTCCGTGTGTTTCCCTAACATGATGGTGATGCTAGTTTCCTTGGGGGTATCTAGAGTTTTGAGAAATGGAAACTTGAATATCACTTCCCCTCTTTGTTTACAAATCAGATATGTTTGTTTGATTAAGTTGTCAAGAAATTGTGATTTTGAATTTTTCACACGACCTCCAAATCGTAGGAGACCGTCATTGTTGATAAAATCGCTTAACGGCGTCAACTTTTACTTGCTTCATCTGACAAACCAAGGCAACTTTTTCTGCAAGATTTTGGTTCTAAAAAACTCTCACTGATTGATTGAGTGTTATACCGAGAGTCGAAGTGACGTTTGAAGTGAGAAAAGTCACCTGCATTTATGTGACTCTTCCGGGTAAATCAAACGGAGAGTCACCTCACTGCAGATAGTCACTAGGCTGGGACACGGACATATGAAAGAAAAAAATATTCGCTCCCTATAGATTTTTGGGAGCCTTTTGGGTCCTATAATAACTGTGCAACTTGATCGGTAAAACTATAGTTTTGCGCTTGAGGTTTTAATTTTACATAGGATTTTATATGGGAAAACTTACTTTTACATAGAATATTCTGGCGAGGTGACCCGTTGCCATCTGAAAATAAGTGAACCAAATTTTCCTCTTTTCTTTGAAGACCGCAAAGCGATCCGACGATTGTGGAAAAAGTTATTAAGCTAAAACTGATTACAATCCAAACGAACGGCTCATTTTTCCTAACAACACTGCCACCTGCAGCATGGCCTGTAGCCTGCTGCTGTTGCCGCGAAGTAACCATGTTGTTTTGGGGCGTTTACTCGGCATGGAGAGAAGCCGATATCATGCGCATATATTCTTTGCACGTGCTTCCTGTAGAGTGGACCTATCATTTTTAACGAAGTCATTTGTACGCAAGCGTATTTTTTTAAGAGATTACATGTTTTTGCACAAAATTTATCTAAATAATTAAACATTTCAATGAAAAACAGAGTAGAGTGAGACCTCCTTAATAAGAAATATAGGTTGAACCCGAAGCTCTACCAAATAAGATGCTCGGAAAAACAAATAAATATCTTTTTCCACAATCGTCGGATCGCTTTGCGGTCTTCAAAGAAAGAGGAAAATTTGGTTCAATTTGGTTCACTTATTTTAGATGGCAACGGGTCACCTCACCAGATTATTCTATGTAAAAGTAAGTTTCCCATATAAAATCCTGTGTAAAAATTAAAACCTCAATCGCAAAACTATAGTTTCACCGATCGAGCTGAAATTTTGAACAGTTATTATAGGACCCAAAAGGCTCCCAAAATTGAAAAGGGAACTGGAATTTGAATTTTGACCCAGGCTAGTAGTCACCTTTCTAATTTCAGTCGGGAGCATTTTGAGTGAACGACCTTTTTTCATCTGCTTCGCATTGCTTACGAACCTCAAGACATACGCAAAAATGCGCTGTAGTTTCCAAAATTCAGGAACATCTTCTAGTCAGGGACATCTTCAACCAGAATTGTTATCGGAACTTTAGCCGCATATTCTTCACATTCACATATTGCGGACAAGGCCACCACAAATCATTTCGCGCTAATGTAGCAGGTAACAGATTTATGAAAATTATAAATGCTGGATGTAACGATGCGCATTCAGAATTACCGCAGCTGCCGTTCAGTAAAAAGCCAACAAAGTTTGGAGAGAGCATGTGGCTCCGAAAAAATCATTCGATGATTTGTAAAATGCGGTTGATGCACAAATAACAAATATGAGGCCAAAAAGCTAAGAAAACACAGTAAATATAGTTGTTCCTCAGTACTGTAAGTATTTTTAATTGTAATTCTCTAACTTGCTTAAAATAGTTTATTTATCCGAGGTCAGAGTGTCAAATTCAAAAACTACGCCATTATGCCAAAACAAAAGCCTCCGACGACCTGTGGCCAAGAATTGATGAAAACTTCTCCTTCTAATAGTCAGATCACGGATCCTGGAATATAACCTAGTAAAGTAGACTCCGTCTCAAGACCAAACTTCGTCAGAAGTATCGGGTCTTTTAGCCAAACAAAATGCTCGGATAGCAGCTCTTGACGCCGGACTGGATGATGATTCTGTGGCGAAGATTAGAAAACCGAAGGAACAATTCAAGGAGAAGGAGCAGGTTCATAAAAGGAATCGTAATTTATTTGAATATACTCTCCTTTTAAAATTGGTCCAGAACTTCTTTGGCAGAGCTGGGGCACGTTGGGAGGGTTGGCATGTTTGGACAACATCGGAACGCCCGAACGCTTCATTTCTTCTAGTGCCCGCTGCGAGTAGTGGGCAACGCTAGAATGAAGGCAGCAACTTCTGGGAGGCAACTCGTACTGTAGATCTCGCCGTTCATTGTCAGCTAAAAAAAAGAAGGGACGTGATATTCCCTTTTCACTGATTTTGATCCACAGCAACACCTTCTTTGAGAAGTCGCTGCTAATTTATTTTACTAGGGAGGTGAAGTAGCCTTTGCCTTGCCAGTCATTGCCGTCTAATCTCTTCGACAAGAATCTTAAGCCTTAGTTTCTGGGTTTCAGCTTGGTTCTCCGACACGGCTGGACTGACGCTTCCACATGTGGATATCCATTTTGGCCAAATACTTCTTGACTTCTCAGCCGGAAAGTTTCCACCTTGCCTTCCGTCTTCTGTTTGAGCTTCTGTTGAATCTTTCGGTCGTTTAAAACGGCTAAATAGTGCCTAAATCTTGTAGATGTTTCCGCGATCGTATTCGGCCGATATGAAGTGTGTCACGATGGCCGACTTTCTAAGGCCCGGATGGAGCAGGTTGTACGAACGAACCATAGATCGAAGTTATTTCACTGTTCTCACCAAAGATACCGAAAACAAACTGATGGAGCTTTCAAATTTGCACAGTATATAGGCAACTAGTATATATTGACTTCTGATCCATAGTCCGACCACCAGGTGGTAGGTTAATCGAATAAAAAATCGGAATATTTAGTCGCTTTTTTAATGCACGCTTCATCCTTCAACTGGACGATTTCGAAGAACACGTAAAGAAAACCTTTCAAAGCTACCCCATGATACGGTATCCTAGAAAGATGAGATGAAAACGCTCCTCTTCTACACTCAGACAGGGATGGGATTGTTTTTGTTTGCGGCTGGCGACCATGACAGTATTTTCCAGGGCCACTTGCTCAACTTTTGATTTATGGCCGTCGGTTTAGTATCAATAAAGAAGTGGTTAACATTTTATAGGTCTAATGCATCTAGGCTATCGGAAGGTTCTGCTTTGGGGAGTGATACGGATGTGGAACGAATGTTTAACAAGAAGGAGGTGTTGCAGGCAGTCATAATATTTTAAATAATATTTCATTTTCAAAGCATGTAATTGTTAAATCATACGAAATATTTATAGATATCCAATTCTATTTTTATCTTCTCTACATCTATAGCGTGAGAATGGTGGTTAGCGATGGTTAGGGATAGGATGAATGATTATCGAACTAAATTTTTGTAACACAATCCAGTCGAGAACTTTCCGATTCACACCCAGGATATAAACCGAAGGAACTAAACGTGAGTTTGAAACTAGAACTATAAGCTTATCTCTTCTCTTCGATCTACAATTACTTCTACATATAATCCTAAAAGCCAACAGGCTTGATGATTGAATTCAATGAATATTTAAAGTAGTAATATTTTTCTGTAACCGAAAACTGAGTTTTATTGCCTTCGGGGGAAAATTATAATTACGGAAAGTTACCCGTTGGAACGACTTTGAACAATCATTATAAATTAAAAATTTTCATATTAAAATTTAATCTAAAATTTGTATAGAACAGTATAAGGTGTAGCAGTATGTAGAATAGTATATATAATGAGTAGTGTGCAATTTCGGCCACCAAGAGACTAACCATTTTGGAGTTGTTGTACTCTTCTAATCGCGGAGAACACGTCTTACCTTCACCGCTGCCAGGATACGAAAGAGGGCGAGCTCTCGGGCTACGTGATCGGGTCGGAGGATGTAGGGTTGTATGAAACCTCAAGCGGGCGAGATGCGAGCGGCAGGGATGCGTCATATAGTCAAGGTATATATAGAGGATTGTTAAGGGATGATTATATTCATCATCCACACATCACCCCCTTTCAGAATAAAAAAAAAAAACTGGAAACTCGGGAATACATTGTTTATTGTGATTAAATATGCCTTTAAGACTCGTTGGATGTTAGATTGCTTCATCTTTAACAAATCTTATGTAAATATCAAAATATTGAGGTGTTCTTTTAGCTCGCATTGGAGTTCAGCTACTTTTGGTTGGCTCTACAGCCTTCCGAACATTCTGAATGGATAGCTTCTTTGGAGTGCCTCCAGGGGTACGCCTTCTTTGTCTGTGACAAATGTCTTCTCAGGATTTGACCGCTTTCTTTACTCAGAACTAGCATGCCATTTCGTTCTTCAGTCACTGTATACTTACGAGGGACGTTCTACCACGACTGTGTCCCCTGGTTTAATACGGCATTTTCGAGCTCCCGCCTTGAATCTTCTCGAGCTTTCGCGTCACTTGTCTATTTCCGATCCCTTGCGTCGAGCAGATTATCATTGAACGTTGCCTTTCCGCGTTAAATCAGAGGGAGCCCCCGTTTGATTTTCCTAACCGGCATTACCTCCTCTCACGGCATGCCTATAAAACAGTTTTATTCTAATATACAATATTTTTATAAGGGTAGTCTACAGTTAAATTTTTCACCGTACCTGTTCCGGAATGCGCTGCAGCGTTATACATGTAAACTGCCGCTTTCAATTATTCTCCGTAGCTTTTACCGCTTACAGCCACTGCGATCATGGCCTTGTTTATCAACTTCATGCAGCTCTCTGCTAGACCATTCTTCTGAGGATATAAAGGTGTCGAAAAAAATCCACGTTCGAGGCAGTATTGCTTATAATCTTCCCCATTGAAGGGAAGACCGTTGTCTGATTTAATGTTTTCCGGATAGCCTCCCTTTTCAAACACTCCATCCAAAATCTTTTAAGTGTGCTCGAAGCTCGTGGACCTCACCGGTTTAGCGATCACGTATCTAGAGCGATAGTCCACAATAACTAAAACAGAAATACCTCTGAGCTTAGAGTAGGGGTCATTGAAGTCTAAGCCGATGGTTTTCCATACTGCTTTTGGAGCAAAAACACGTGCCATTGGAGTGGGCTTCTCAGGTCTACCATTGATTACTCATACGAGACATGACTTCACCCATTCCTTCACATCTCCGGGCCACCACACAGGCTCTCTTGAAATACTTTTAAATTTCACGGTCGGCGGAACCTTCATGAGCGATTTCCAGTTATTTTTGCGTAATCTCACAGGTATTGTTGCGCAGCCTGTCTTGATCAGAAGTCTACTCCGAATGGACAAGTCGTTACCCAGAACTTGAATTTGTTTCTGGTGTCTTGGCCCAACGTTAGTTTCTAGAGCGTCTATCACTTATTTGGAATAGAATCTCAAATGAATTTGAAATAAAGCTCAATAAAGTAATCAGTATCTCTGTGAGCTGCTCATCCATCGTTGTGGCGTCTTCGATCTCTTGTTCGGTTAAGAAACCAGTCTTATTTACTTCTAGGAAAGCGGTTTACCACGGACTAATTCGCTCGTCGAATAGCCCTGGGTTACCGCTAGTGCTTGTGAGGGATCCGAATGAACTGCTTCAGCAGTGTATGCCTCCTCCCGAGTAGCAGATTGAACGATGTAGAGAATATCATATTCGAAGGTCCGTGCAGCTTTTACCAACTTTTTATTTCGCATTTCCCGAATGAACGAAATAGCCACAGAGGCGAATTTACTCGTGATCGTTGGTTCACTCGGCTATTGAGTTTTACACCAACGTAACATAACCTCGCAAAATGAATCGGATGAATTTCTTTTGACAGGAGTCCGTGGTTTGTTTATTTCATCTGTTTGAATTCGAAAACAAACAAACCACGAATACCTGTCAAAAACTGAATTCCCTTCATCAGGATGAACCACACGTTCACTAGTGACGTCATCTTGTAAAATTCTATTGTCTCAAGTTAGTAAATACTTCTTGTTTGGCTGTTACGTCCTCATTGAACGTAAATAGGCTTCGATGTTCTTCACAAATTTGTTGCAGCTGTTGGGATCCTCCAAGCTCGGCCGACGTCTAGGAGCTCGGGTTATGCCTTTTTTTTTAGTATCGATGAACCGAGCCCATTGTTCCCACATCCTGTTGGCTGGGACGTTGTTAGGGAATGGCTGGATATTTTCCCATCGAATACTTGCTGATTTCGTCGATGCACCTACGTTTACGTTGGAGGTGTTCCAGCTATGGATGACCTGAGCCTAGAGCTCTCACGTGCTCGTTTAGTGTCTCTCTCAGCTGCTCCAAACGGTGGTAGAAATTCTTACTTTCATTTTGAATAGTTGGGTGTTCTGTGCCTGAATCGTTATCGGCACCATCGTCAGACTTGATTTCGTCATGGTTCTTTCCATCGTCAATTTCAACGTCGCTGAATTCTTCTTTGCAGCCAATATCGCCGTCGCTCTCGCTGGTATTGTTTTGCCGTGCTTGTGACCCATCGCTACTAGACTCATCAGCCGACGGTACACCATTAAACTTGTCCGGGTCACACACCCAGCGAGGAGCGCGCCCATATCTTCCTTCAGCCGTTTGCTTTTCGTGAATTTATGCTAATCTGTAAGGGTGCGGATAGAACGTAAAACATCATTTAACGAGTCGTTAGCACTCTGCTCATTGTTTCAGTTTCATCTGACAATAATGTAAGCCAGCTTTAATATTAAATCACGATTCCACACTCTACAAACCGTAGCCAAGTTAATGAACAATCTCAATGAAACAGCTTATTTGCTTGAACGCTAAAATCGTGCAAGTATTCAAAATCCTTGCCTTTTCCGCGCGGTCGTCTCGATCCGCTCCGTCTTCAAGTGTCGAAATTACGCGGTCGTCCCGATCCGCTTTTATGCCTAATCAACACACCAGTCCAACGCGGTCGTCCCGATCCGCTACCAATTATTTGTTCTAGCAATCGCGGTCGTCCCGATCCGCCGCCTGAACAGAATCGCGGTCGTCTCGATCCGCTACCAAAACGCGGCCGTCTCGATCCGCTACCAAATTATCATTCTGTCTCAATCTCTTTGATTTTTTGTTTTCCAGGTTCAGAAGCGTCAGCACTTCAACTAAACCGCGAAATTGCTATCGAGAAATGCAAGAAAAAAAAACAAATTAAAAGCAAACCAAACTATGCTTCCATGGGGTATATAACTGTTGGTTTTGTTTTGCCGTTACTATGGAAACTCTTGTGCTTGCCTTTCGTCTCCTGATTCTGAATTATTCAGTCGTTTTGGCCTACATTACTCATTACTTATCTACACAAAACTGCAATCCCAGATTGGTCAGTCTGCAAGCGGCAGGAACAATATTTCCGGATTGTACTGTTTTGCTGAAAAATTCAGCTGCCTGGCAGGATCGCCAATGTGCAATTTCGGCCACCAAGAGACTAACCATTTTGGAGTTGTTGTACTCTTCTAATCGCGGAGAACACGTCTTACCTTCACCGCTGCCAGGATACGAAAGAGGGCGAGCTCTCGGGCTACGTGATCGGGTCGGAGGATGTAGGGTTGTATGAAACCTCAAGCGGGCGAGATGCGAGCGGCAGGGATGCGTCATATAGTCAAGGTATATATAGAGGATTGTTAAGGGATGATTATATTCATCATCCACACAAGTAGTAGTAGGTGAGAGCGAGAGAATATTGGAGCATGTACACGGCCAGCCGTTTCAACTCAGTTTTGAGTCGTTTTTGACTCACTTTCGTCATTAGTGGAGTCACTCAAATTTGAGTAAATGTTACTGGCATTGACAAGTCGACAAATCAAAAACATCCATCTGATTTGAGTCGATGTTTTTGATTTGTCGACTTGCTAATGCCAGTGACATTTACTCAAATTTGCTGGTGAAGTCAA
>JASCZW010014315.1:0-23235 GCA_034211315.2 Aedes japonicus
TAATAAAGAAAGTAGTCTACAATTGTTTGAGCCTCGCGCGCAGTATACAGATATGATGGACTTCTTTTTGAATTCGTAAAAAAAATGGCCTTTGATGCTTTAGATGGTACTATGAAATAGTAGCGAGTTGTCTGGCTGAATGTCGGGGAATTCTTCGTCAATTCTTTTGTGGTTGAAAGTAAAAGTTTGACTAATGCCGGTCGAGGATTTTTCGGTTTGGAAATTTTCTCGATCTCTCTGATTGAGGATATCCTTGGTCAGCCTAAACTAAGGTGGCGGTTCCATTGGTGTTGGAACCTCTGACTCTGTAGCGGGCAAGATCGGATATTGGCTTGCCTTTTGATAATGTCCTTTTACTGGATTCTGTGATCTGAATTGCAGCGAGAATTTCCTGATCGCTGGGAATATTTGCGAACTTTTGTGGGTTAACTCAAAGCTTTTCATAATTATGTCGCTGTGAAGCAAATGGATACTTTTGAAGAAATTTATATCTGTAAATGAAATCAGTTCGTTTTTTTGCATAACTGGTTTGAATTGTTACCAAATTAATTATCTTAGAGATAAAATCGTCTAGCTCAAACCTTTGTAGGGGTAAGGGCGGGACCATCATCATCATCATCAAACAAAAAGGTATTTATTCAGCTTTCAAAAATCATATAACAAATTATTTCATTTTACCGTTTTGAACGAACTGTCGCACTTTACTTGTGATCGATGTCATCATGATCTGGGCACAGTCGCTGTTGACACTGTACCGGTGAACTTATTCCACTTTAAACGCATTTGTTGTGCATTGATCAATTCATTACCTCATCTTCAAAGTTTTCGTTTGGCAATTGCCCAATATTTTTTGATTAGTCTGAACTCAGGGCAATTCGGAGGATTAATCTCTATGGCGACGAATTTAACATTGTTTGCAGCATACCATTCTAGTGCTTCCTTAGAGTTGTGGCAGCAGGCTAGATCCAGCCAAAACATAACGTTGGTCTTGTGCTGCCGAATGAAGGGTAAAAGCCGCTTTTTCAGACATTCATCAATGTAAACCTTCGACGTCATTGTGTGAGATGTGATGAAAACCTTGGTTCTAGGGCCACAACTGCAGATTCCTTATCAAATCATTAGTTTCCGAGTAAACTTATCAGCAAAAATAAGTTGATCCTGGGAAAGGACAGCCTCATGATCAGATGCCAGGTATAATTTTTGTCCAGGGATTTGTTTATAATCCATTTTGACATATGTTTCGTCATCCATTAAAATACATCCATCGAATGTCGTCAAAACTCGTTCGTACAGTAATCGTGCTCGCTTTTGGCCATTGAATTTAGTTTCAGGTATCGATTCGGATGTTTACTGGTACAAAAAGACTTATATCCTTCTCTTGAAAGGATGTTACGCACGGTGGAAAAATTGGAATCGTATTTCTTTGCCAAATCACGTATGGAGACATCTGAGTTGCCCTTCACGTACCTCAACACCCTTCTCCTTAGCTCTTTGTCCCTCGTGCCACTTTTATGATAGATGCGCTGTGCTCTATCCACAATCATAGTATCCTTGTAACGTTTGATTACAACACCCACCGTTGACTTTGGGAATTTAAACACGCTTGGTATTTTTGAGGCAGACCATGAAGAATTCTCTAGATGTTTGTGCACATTTAATTTTCCTCAAGTTCCATGATCGGTAATTTCGAGATGTGTCGATCAATCGAGAAAAACTTTTCATCTATTTCTTTGTCAATAAAACATCAACAAATGCCTTTCAAACGGGTTTTGTTCCAACCACCAGGGACGCGGTGGTGTATTTAACCGGGCGTCCAGATTTGTTTTTAATCGAGCTTTATGGCAGTCTACCATAACCTCCGTATAAACAAAAGCATTGCCGTGAAAACTACCATAAATTTTGATAGGCCATAGTATTTTCTACTGCAATATTTACATACCAGTGTATTATCATGGTAGAACAAAACGAAATTATATTCTCCAAAAAAAATTGGTTGTTTGGTTTTAATTTAACTCTCGAATCGATAGTTTCTAGACAAAAAAATTATCTTCAAACTTCGCCGTATCCTGTTAGTTTGAACGTAAATTTCTTATACATAACCATAGATTAACTTCCTGTGGATAATCAAGCATCCCTTTTTCTCGACTAAGAAGGAGTTTAAACTTTCATCAGAACATGCATCTTACTCGAGGAACACAAATTATGTATTTCAGTTGCCCGGATAATTCCTGGGTGTTTGGTTGGAATTTGTGTTTCATGTGTATAAGAGCCCCTCTTCCTTCCAGAGGGTGGAAGTCTCTGTACCATCATAGAAACAAACCTGTCTCCAAAGACCTCACATGTTAAATTTGGTTCCAATTTTCTTGATTAGTTTTTGACCGTCCTTCCCCTCCCCTTCTAGAGAGAGGGTGGGGTCTCAGAACCACCGTGAAAATACAATCGTGCTTCAAAACCCCCACATTCCAAGTTTGATTCGTTTTGCATGATTAGTTCGTGTGTTATTCAGAAATTTGTGTTTCATTTGTAAAGGAACTCTCCTTTCCAGAAGGGGGAGGGGTCTTAAACCATTATAAAAACCTAGCCCGGCCCGAAAAATCCCCGAATACAAATTTTCACGTCGATCGGTCCAGAATTTTCCGAGGCAATAACAGTCAGTCAGTCAGTCAGTTAGTCAGTCAGACAGGGGACAGCAGGGACTGCGAGGACTGCGAGAACGCGTCCAGGGGCTTAAAGACCCCCCCCCCCTCTTCCTCTGCGACTTAACGTGGCGGGCGCTCGGATTCCCCAGCACGCACCCCACCCAGGAGTGAGATCCTAAAATACGGCATACTGGTCTTAGCATTCCATAAGGATACGATATGGATCAACTTGACGCGCAGGCCTGATAGTCCGGCTATTCTGCTCCCTCAGTGTGCAAGAGTGACACCTTCCAGATATGGCAAGTGGGCTAATGGTGCTGCTGGTCCTCTCCTGGAAAAACCTTGGCAGGCCTCCGGATACGTTCGAAGATTGTCACCTTAAGTGGTGGGTAGTTGGCGAAGATGTTACATTCCTGACTTACACCGATCCGGCTCTGAATATGGTCCCCATGATGGACCATGTCATCACTAGCATGACCTCCCTGATTAAAAGATAACCATGGGATCACGATAGGCGACTATCTACAACGTGTGGAGATAGCGGTTCGGAAAAAAAGAAAAAAGAAAAAAAAACAGACAACGGAGACGGAGGTACGATAGTATTTGCAAGAAGCGGAAATCTACAGAGGTCACAATTGCCCACTTCGAAAGCAACTGCAAGTACCAGCAGTAGCAAGTCACAGGAGCTCTTTACCCAGCTGTTCACCCCGTAACGCAGCAGTAGCACTACTCGCGGGGATAGTGTTGAGAAGAAAAAAACACAATGGAGATAGTCAGAAACCGGATAGCCGAACTCTATGATTATGTAAAGCACAGGCACAACGTCCACAAAGAAATCAAGGATATGGTGACGCATGTCGAATCGGCCGTGATTGCAGCCGAACGCGAGCAGGACGCACTGAGGATGAGAGCAAAGGCTGCTGAAAAGGTTCTTGAGGACAGTCGAAAGGCAACCGCTAAAGCACTGGAGAAGCCAAAGAAACCCCAGGGTCCACGCTCGGAGAAAAGGAAAAGGGATACACCAGGAGAGGAGGAGGAAGAGCTGAATAAACTCAAAAACAAAGAGGAGAAAGGTGAAGGCAGTGAAAGCTCAAAAACATAGAGGAAAAAGGAGAAGGCAGTGAATGGCACACAGTTGGCAACCAGAAAGATAAAAGGAAGAAAAGTCAGCAGCAAGTGTAAACGTCAGCAGATAAGAAGAAGCAGATGCCTAGGCCTCGTCGGGAGCGAAGTACCTCTAATTGTGGAGGTAAAAAGCGAAACGACGTACGCTGAACTCCTCAGAAAAGTGAGAGCCGATGCGGAGTTGCAAGAACTAACGGAGAAGGTGGTGAAAACCAGGTGCACCTAGAGTGATGAGATGCTCTTCGAGCTGAAAGAGGATCCTGCCATCAGGAGCACAGCCTTCGAGACGCTCGTCGAAAAGTCTCTTGGTGAGCAGGTGATAGTTAAAGCTCTCTCACAGGAGACTGTTATCGAGTGCAAGGATCTTGACGAGATCACTACAGAAGACGAACTGCGGAGGGCGCTGAAGGAGCACTGCGATCTAGAAGATGCACCAATGACAATCCGGTTAAAGACGGCGGCGATACGATAGCCGACAGCTGTAGCCAACAAGCTGTTGGAGTCGTATCGAGTAAAAGTTGAGTGGTCGGTGTGCTCACTGAAAGTCGTCCCTGGAGTTCCAAACGAACTAGAGAGATGCTTTGAGTGCATGGGTTTTGGTCAACAACAGAAACAAAGTGTGACTTCGCAATCATTGCGGAACCGTATCGTGTTCCTCCCTCTATAGGAAACTGGGTAGCAGATAGAGCTGCGATGGCTGTGACACAAGTGATGGGGAGATTCCCATCCAGGAAGTAGTGTCTAGTTCATACGTAGGGTTTGTAATCGCCAAAATCAACGGGGTCTTTGTATGCAGCTGCTTTGCCCTCCCTCCTCCCAAGGTGGACCATGGAGCAGTTCCACCAGATGCTGGATGCACTGAATAAAAAGCTTATCGGAAGAAGGCCTGTCGTCATCGGAGGAGACTTCAATGCTTGGGCTGTGGGAGGGACAGCAGATGTACTAAAGCTGCAGCCTGCTACGAGCTCTGGCAAAGTTGGAAGATACACTATCAAACGTAGGCTCCGCCAGCACTTTTCGCAAGGACGGTCGTGAATCCGTCATCGATGTTACCTTCTGTAGTCCATCGCTTATCATAAATATGAACTGGAGAGTGTGTGAGAAGTATACCCATAGCGACCATCTGGTGGCCCGGTATAGCATCGGCCAGCGAAATCCTGCCGCAATACGAAAGACAATTAGTTGCGAGCGAAAGTAGGCACTTCGATTGGACACATCCTCGTGAGCCCACATCCAACGCATGAGCAGCATAAAGCGATGAATTATTATCCTTTGATTTCCTTGAAACCATCAACCGAATTCTGGCAAGCTTACTGGTAGCTGGAATTCCTCTTGAGCAGCTTAATCAGCGGTTGCACCATGCGCATTTTTTTTTATACAAGGAGGCGGTCGAAAATATTTTTTGGAGAATCAGCGTTATTCGACGAGGGTTGTATTAGTATTAGTCTAAATTGATGATATAGCGTTTTTTTTTAAATCCTGATGTCTTCTAAGTTCACCAAAATTCCCAGAAGTTAAGGTCTCAATAGTCTATTGGTTCAACGTGGTTTGATACGCATGTTCCCGATGTATACAATACATCATCAGTGCCCATCATCAGCTGTATACTGGTACTGTAATATTAAATGCTCTCAAACTATATTGCAGCTTAGATCTTTAACTTCTGAAGGCTCAATACATCTTCAATAATGTCCTGAAAATATGTTCTTATTCAAGATCCTCAAGATAGGCTTTTGACAGCATACATATCATGAAATGATGTCAATGATATATTCCGATCTTGTCGATCTACTAGCTTAATGAAGTATTTAGGATAACGATGATAATTATTCATTGTCCTGAAAGTTTTTGTGAGTATGTTAAGCTCAAAACAGCCTTCTGACAACAAGCCCATCATTGAATTGTTTCAATAAGAAATTCATCTCTCTCCAAAGTATTCTGAAGATAAGATTTTAATGACTTACAGGCTTAATTAGGTCACAAGCAATGTTTAAAGTTTATATCAGTTCAGGAAGCTCACGACAGCCTCTTGATAACATGCACATCTTTGAACGATTCTAGAGGACATTTAAGGCTATCCAACGTATTGTGGAGTTAAGATCTTAAGGAACTACTGGTTCAATGAAGTCTTGAACAATATCCTAAAAGTTTGTTTGAGTTTGTGAAATTCAAGAAAGCCTCTTGGCAACATGCACTTAATCTAATCTTTTTGATAAGATATTCAATGCTCTCCAAAGTATTCTGAAGATAAGACCTTGAAGATCTACTGCCTCAAAGTTTTCATGATTTAAGGAAAGTTATGAAAATTGTCATGCAAATTATTTAATCAATTCAACGGGGTATTTAGAACTCTGCAAAGTATTTTTTCCGGAACGTTCTCCATTTTCTGCGGTGAAAACCGGTCCGTGCGGCTGTTGGCCACAGCATCGATGCTGAAAAGCTTTTTGTCGGAGAACAGGATTATCATTTTTTTTCCTTCTTCATCAAGGAAAGCAATCACTTGGAACGAGTCACTCGTTGTTCCTTGACCCGGTCAAGTGGCGTATCACTCTGGCTCTGGAAGATGCATGCAGGTCTTCTTTGATGATTCTCTGCATGGATTTCTCCGAAATATTGGCTTCCTTTGCAAGTTGCAGGTTGCGAGCAATTCTTGCACGGGCCGATTTGATTACGTTCGACGTGCGTGCCAAGCGTGGACGTCTGCTTCCCGGGTTCCGCTGCTTAGGACTATCCTGCAGGGACTTTTTTATGCGATAAACTGTTGCCAAATGGCACCCTACCACCTTGGCAATCTCTGTCGGCTTCTTCTGGGCGAGCAACAAACTGGTGATCACTTCTTTCGCGAACGTTTTGACGAACTTGCAATAAAACAAATAGAATGTTTGGATGCAGCACTTGAAAGTTAACATAAACAAATGCACTTTTGACAGAAATTAGTCACTAGCTACACGAATGAACCCATTACTCAAGTTTGAACATTTTCGCATTATTTTCTGCCACACCCTGTATTCAAGTTCAAGAGACAAGGAACAAGCGCGTTCGGAAGCATCAGGAGTTCCACTCTAGAAAGTTAAATAGATCAGTTAATATGGAAGATGTCATCAAAAGGTTGCTTCTATCGTCAGTTCTTGTAATTTAGTTAACTATCCAGGTAATCAACAACGGCAGTCTATCAAGCAATTAAGTCGCCTTAATTGCAAAATAAATGCCACTTTTGGCCTAATATACTGCTGCTTCACCGCATTGCTATGATAATGGCTCATTAATGCTATTTTGCAGTCGACATGCTTATTACAGGCTTCAAGCATTTAAATAGCATTTAAAATCCAACTTTACAACAGATAGCATCCAAGACGCTGATGTAATACTAATATAATGCTTGTAGCTTAATGCAGATTTAGGGTTGATTTACTGCATATGCTTAAACATATTGGTTTCCTGGGTAATAAGATATCATGGGAACACTAGCACCATAATTACCTGAGAAAGCCAGGCTCTTGACTGTTGAATACTAAGTTTCAATTTTGTTATTAGTAAGGTCTGTATCCGCAGTAATCCGGACAACTCAAAACATGAATAAAACATATATTTTGCATTATATTTCCGTCGTAGTTGTTTATTTCAGATTCATGGGATGTGTTTTAACAATTGCTTCTTTCCAGTAAGCTTCCGCTTCATCAGAGCACAATATCTCTTGATTGGTCCTAGCTCTGGGCAATATGGCGGGTTTGAGGTTTTTGGTACAATGTTCACTTGATTTGCTTGGTACCACTCCTTCACAGTGGCATAGTGGCATGATGCCAAATCGGGCCAGAACAAAGGTTTTTCTTTGTGACTTTTGATGAAGGGTAGCAATCGCTTCTGCAGACACTCTTTCTGACAGATCTTCTTGTTGATTGTGCCTGTAGTGATGAATGATTTACTCTTTTTGCCACACGTGCAAATTGCTTGCCACACAAGGTATTTATTGGGAAATTTCGATGCCTTCTTCGTTCTGAAATGCTCAGCTGTAGCATTTCTGGCCATAGCAGAATAAAAAGCCAGCCCTGGAAGCTGCTTGAAATCCTCCAGGACATAAGTTTCATCGTTCATAACAACGCATGAAAACTTCGTCAAATATTCGCAGTACAAACGTCGAGCCCGTGATATTGCTGCCAAGTTCGATTTGGAACTGTTTTTACTTTATACGACTTAAGCCCTAAACGTTGTTTTGATTGTTGGACAAAACCAGGCGACATTCCTATTTTACGAGCCACCGTTCGAATGGAGAGATTCGGGTTTTTCGTTAATATCCTTTTCACCTTTCGGTCCATGACAGGATTAGCGCGTCCAATGTTTTTGTCACGTTTCGGTTTCCTCTTCACCGTCAAATGTTCCAAAAAAGATTTGTGCACATCGTGAACTGTGGATTTAGGCAAATCCAATGTATTTGCAAGGTCCCGTATTGACAATTCAGGATTTGCCGTATGCCCGTAGAAAATTTGCTCGCGCACTTGTTTTTATTTCATCGCTATCTTGAATACTAAACATGAAATGTAAACATCAATCATAGTCTTTTTCATCATAGACTTTCAGCTATACCACAGTGAAATATTTCATTCATACGTGCAATATTTCAAAAGTTACAATGATTTGAAGGTTTCCGGATTAATGTGGATACAGACCTTAAGTTATAAACTCTAACATAAACGTACATAATATTTTTGATCTTGTCATCATCAAGTTACAATGCTTCGTTCTGATATACCCAGGTAACCAATAAGCATTGACATATGCACTAATACTGCATCATACTTGCATTTACGATTCTGCTTGCTGTACATTGGCTGTCTGAATGCAGAGCTGTTGTAAAATAGCATACGCAAAGCCACCGTAATGTTAGCTGTCTGATATTTGGATTTTTGTTGCTTGTAATATTATTAGAAGAAAGCACTGAAAATGCTTAATTAAAGCTATTTACAAATCGATAACTGTCCGAATTTTCGAAGCGTTTCATCATCCTCGCTTACTCTTGCATTAGGACTACAACAGTCCTCACTCTGCTGATTGAATCATCTTCATCCAAGTTCTGCAGTTCCATCTGTTAACATTTGTAAACAACTTTAATTAAGCATTGTCAGTGCGTTATTCTAATAACATATCCAGTAACAAAAATGCAGATATCAGATAGCTAGCATTACGGTAGCCTTACGGTTGCTATTTTACAACAACTTCAGACAGCCAATGTACAGCAAGAAGAATCTTAAATGCAAGCATGATGTAGAATTAGTGCCTATTTCAATGCTTATTGGTTACCAGGGAACATTGAAGCTTATATTAGGCAAATATTAAAACCGTTCCCATACGTTCCATATAGGTTAGAGGATAAAGACGTGGTATAAAAACACGTCGATCACGAAGCAGTGAGTTCGAATCCCATCCTAGGAAATGTAAAAACTGTAGTGAATTTGAGTTTCCCCTTTCATAAGAAAAAATCGGGGGTCTAAACAGAAAGCAAACGTTCATCATCATCAGTACAGGAGAGGAAAAAAGATTTAAGAGGCAAAACAGGAAAATAAATAAAATCTAAAATTGAAAATGGACTTTTTTTTATGTTCGCATTCTCAATCAAGCATTTAATCAGCATTCTAAAAGCTTAACTCCCAGCAGCAGAACAACATTGCAACTGCTGTCATCTAGCTGTCATTTGCAAACGTTAACAATTCATGCTACCAATGAATGACATATTGTCGACATAGACGTCTTCTTTTGGTGGGGTCCAGCATTTAATTGGCCGTATAGTGGGCCAAAACCTGCTTTTGAATAGCATTTAACGTGAATATAATGCACATATGCATTATATCGCTTGTCGTTAAGACGCATAAAGGGCTACTTACGGGCTATATTTAATGCTTATTCGTTACCTGGGTATTTACGTTGTGTGTATCAATAACTGTTGACAATTCCCCAAGTTCTTAAACACTTAAACAATGTTCTGTAGCATAATTCAATGGAATTTCTTCCTTAAATCTTTCGTTTTTTAACAACCTTAACAGCTATCAAAACGTTTTTTTATTTAATCGGGTCGGATCTGGATCCGCTCTGGATCTGACCCAACATCGATGAGGTTCGCTCTCAACTTTTTTCGAGGTCCAACCTGGATTCACCAATACACTAACATGAACTGTCAAAATCAAAGGTTTATGTTTGTTTATGTTTATGTTTTGTACTAATATCATCATACTGACTCGATTCTGGATCCGTTTTCGTTCGGTTATTGCGAGTCAGAGTCAGACCTGACCCAGGTTCAAAACCGAAAACGACATAAGACTTCTACAGAACTGCCTCACAGCCCCATTTATGAAACACGACAAATACGAATCATCTACAGTGATGGACAATACAATAAGCCCGATTTTCATACAAAATGGTCATGTTGGGGTGGGACTGTCTTTCAGTCTCTTTCGTTCTTCAAATCACCATCGATTGAGTCCAGCGTTCATAATCCGAAGGGCGAAACTATCGATTATCTTCATCAACTCGGTTGAATTAATATATCTCGATTATGTTATTCTGCTGCTATTACGCGGCTAGAAATATTTTCTTCCGACATAATTTCCATGCACCAATTCCAATCAACCTTCATAAATTTCCTCACCAGAACCACGCTGGAACCTAGTGAAAGTACACAGGCACAGCTCGGTGCTGGATTGTCGGTTCCGGCGGCGTCTTGATTTGCAATTTATTTTCCTTCAATATTGAATTTGTTTGAGTTTCTGTTGAATTGATTTTAAACCTCACCTGAAAGAGCAAATAGAGAAAGGGAACCGTCGGCTGCAGAGTTATCCTTCAAGAAAACTGCCGTTGTTCCCATTCAAAACCGCACCATGCAGGAACAAAAAGCGCTGAACACGGGAATCAATCAATATTCAAATTTTCATAGCATTTTAGAGCTGATAAACGTTTTCAATTCGGAATCGACTCGACGCGATTGACACAAATTTCCACCTTTGCCGAACTGCTGCTTCCTGGTGGGTGGAAAGAAAATGGAGAAAAAAAAACTTGCGATTTCTAACATGCATAATAAATGAAGTAAAGTGTTTCAATTTTGATTTTCTTCGGAGCGGCTTGCTTTGTCTTCGACGTGAGCTTCGTTGGTGGGGGTGTGTTAAGGTGAAAGCAGAAAAAGTTATGCTTCCTTCGAATGGGTGGCTTTTCGCAGCGAGAGGACGAGGTTGTGAAAATTCAAAAGTATCAAAGCATTCCTTTTCGCTCGTTCGGGGATAAATCGTCCCATACTTTATCTTTGGCTCGATTTTCCGGCGGACGTCATGCCGCTAGAGGAGAGAAGTGATTCAACAAGATTTTATTCTTTTTCAGACAAACCAGAGGGTGGCGTGGGGTCCCTTGAGCAAGTTGGTGGGTGAAAATGCATTCCCGAGAAGCCAAAATAGCTTTCAGCCGCAGAAACGAAAAGCTTTCCAAACCTTGAACGAGGAATGATTTATATCAAGATGAAGCGAGATTGCTTTCGATGGGGCTGAAGTCCCCCCCCATCCCCCTCGTCTGTTCCGTGGCATCCTGCAATGGTGATGTGGCGGTGATGGAATGGTTGCTTCGCTGATATCTGATTGCTTCTTGTTTTGGTATGTATTGTGGGTGCAGCTGAAATCATGAATATTATAGTTGAGTTGGAATGTCAGAACGAAGCTTATAGTGTCGGCTGAGTTGAAGAGCAACAGTTTTTGAGCAGGAGATGATGTGATGAATGAGCTGAAGAGTGTTATTATGTTTGCTGTGGAGAGAAAACTTATTTAAATTATTATTTAAAGGACAGTAAACCGTAACGCTGGTATATCACTGCTCAGTGATGCGTTATGGGGTATCAGATCTACCACCAAACCCCGAATGACAGCATAGGGAACATATGTGTTTTTGAAAGAATGTATCTTAGTTCATATTATATGTTATGTATTGATAAAAGTAGCACAGGATAAGCTTAGAACAGGAAACCATAGGGTCCAAGTCATGGCCATGGTCAGTATCGGAGTCTTTACTTGTTTGTTGTTGTTTGGTTAATAAAAGAGCACACCTTTAAATAGTGAACACTAAAACTCGATTGATTGCCATCAAAACAAACAATGACAACTGTAACACCGATTCATCATTTCTTAATAGCGGGAAATAGGGGTAGTGGAAATTCACTTAATATTTTTCAAATAGTGGTTTTCAAGACATAGAATGTGCGCAATAAAATAAAGCTACTTTTATCGGATGGACTGTCAAAATGAAAGGAAAAAGATATTTTAACAAACCAAATAGCATTTTATTCATGAATGAATTAAAAACTTCTCAAAAATAACTTTTACTCTCTCCCGCGTCACCTTGCGGCATTTTGCCGAATTCTTGGCCATAGGTGAAAAAAATAAGCTTGTCGGCATATTATTCAGTTCCTTAGTCGCCTTTTCAATCAAATCATCCGTCGTTTTGGCCACGAAATTGTTTGAACATACTTTTTTTTTCTTTCTAGCGTTTCATGCTTATTTCTTTAGCAATTAGCTTATTGCTCTCAACTTAGTGTTCTAAATGCACTTTCACAGTTATTAATTGAGAGCTTCCGATGCCAGGTACCAATTTTTCATTCGTATGATTGTGTGGCAAGTTCAATCATACCCTATATGCCCAGGGGGTCGAGGCGTTTTCCTTAACGAAAAATTCCTAGACCAGACCAGGACTCGAACCCAGCCACCTCCAGCTTGGTGTTGTTTTGTAGCTGTGCCTTTATTGACAGAGCTAAGGAAGGACCCGTAGTATTTGTGTCCTCTTCAAATGGGCTCAGAACTTCTCGATTGGATTAAGTTGGCACATTTTGGGAGGATTGGCATGCTTGGAAACCACCGGAATGCCCAACCGCTTCATTTACTCCAGCGCCCGCTTCGAGAGTAGTGAGTCGACGCTAGATCCGGCCAAAACACCAAGCCGTCATCTTTGTGGTACTTTTTAATGAAGGCGGTAACTTCTGGAAGGCATTTCATACTGTAGACCTCGCCGTGCACTGCCAGCCCAGACAAAAAGAAGAGAGCACGTGACTTCCCCTTTTCACTGATTGTGTGCCACAGCAAGCTGGATTTGCTGCAATTATCGTGCGATCACGCTACTGAGCGCTGCCTACAAGTTGCTCTCCCAAATATTATGCAGCCGCCTGTCACTCATTGGTTAGGAGTTCGTGGGACAATACCAAGCGGGATTCATGGGTGCCCGCGCTACTACGGACTAGATTTTCGCGATTCGGCAAGTGCTGCAGAAATGTCGCGAATACAACGTGCCCACACATCATCTTTTCATCGATTTCAAATCAGCGTATAATACAATCGATCGAGACCATGCTATGGAAAAACTGACGCGGTTGATCAAAGCAAAGTGATAGTGTGTGTCGTCCGAGTATCAGGGACGTCTCTGGAGTCCCTTCGAATCTCGGAGAGGGCTACGGCAAGGTGATGGATTGTCGTGTTTGTTGTTTAACATTGCACTGGAGGGTGTGATTCGAAGAGGAGGGATAGACACGAGTGGCACGATCTTCAGGAAGTCTGTCCAACTATTTGGCTTCGTCGACGACGTTGATATCGTAGCACGTAACTTTGAGACGATGACGGAAACGTACATCAGACTTACGGCTGAAGCTGGTAGAATTGGGCTTGAATGCGTTGAAAACAAAATACATGAAGGGAAGAGGCGCACGAGAAGACAATGTTAGCCTTGTAGCACGAGTTCAGATCGACGGTGATGAAATCGAGGTAGTAGACGAATTCGTGTATCTGGGCTCATTGGTGACCACCGATAACGACACCAGCAGAGAAATAAAAAGGCGCATTATGGCTGGCAACCGTGCCTACTTTGGACTCCGAAGGATGCTAAGATCGAACAAAGTTCGCCGAACCACCAAGTTGACCATCTACAAGACATTAATTAGACCAGTAGTCCTCTACGGCCACGAAACATGGACATTGCTGTTGGAGGACCAACGCGCCCTTGGAGTCTTTGAACGGAAGGTGCTGCGTACCATCTACGATGGAGTGCAGATGGAAGACGGAACGTGTAGGAGGCGAATGAACCACGAATTGCACCAGTTGCTGGAAGAACCTCCCATCGTAAACTTCGCAAAAATCGGTCGATTACGATGGGCTGGGCATGTCGTAAGAATATCAAACGACAGCCCTGTGAAAATGGTTCTCAAAAACGAACCGACAGGTACAAGAAGAAGAGGCGCACAACGAGCAAGGTGGATCGATCAAGTAGAAGGCGACCTGCGGACCCTCCGCAGACAGCGAGGCTGGCAAGTGACCGCCATGGACCGAATAGAATGGAGACAACTTCTGTGTATAGCAGAAGCCACGCTGGCCTTAGTCTGATTGGTAAGGTAAGGTAAGAGCCACAGCAACACCTTCTTTGGGTACTTCACATCGCTGTTAATTTCTTTTGTCGGGGAGGTGCATTAGCCTTTTCCATGCCCGTCGTTGCCGTCTAAGGTGAGGTACGTCTCGTTGTCCATAACGACCACCACGTTCCGAATCGCCAAGAAAATCTCATTGAACAGAATCTTCAGCCGTTGTTTCTGGGTTTCCGCTTGGTTCTCCGACATGGCTGGCTTGGAATAACGCTTCCGCATATGGATATCCATTTTGGCCATATGAACCATATGATCTCATCTTAGAAATACAGACCGCATCGCATTTGGTCGCTTCGTCGGCAGAGTTAAAACGTGACTCAATCCACTTCTATTCCGCACCATTCGTATTTTTCAGTATCTCTCTCACACGGTGTGTTACTAAGGGCTTGCAACTACGAGGATCCGACCGAATCCAGTGCCATGCCGTGGAAGAGTCGGTCCATGGAACCCTTTTTTCTACCCGTACTGTGTGGTTTTCTTGCACGAATGTCAGAACGCGTATTCCGAGAACACAGGCTTGATGCTCAAGCCTCGGGATCGACATAGGCTTTAGATGGGCAACTTTTGCTTTACCTGCAACTAGCGCACAGCGTATTACTCCATCTCCATCCTTGGCGCGCAGATATACGGCACAAGAATTTGCTATAGGGCTTGCATCGACAAAGACGTGTAACTTCGCTCCTTTTTACATATCTTCGGTGGATCGTGGAAAGCAACACCTGGGGACTGTATACCCGCATTCACCGCTACCCAGAACTGCCGGAATCGAAATATGACTGCAGGCATGGCAGAGAGCTGATTTGGGCCTTCAAGGAGCATACTACTCAACGAAACGCCACTACTCCGCTTTCTACAAATTCTCTGAAGTCGCTTGGTGGGTGTAAACTTTGTTTGGGTATTCTTGGATTTGTTGATGGAAATTTTTGTTCAAAGTTGGATCTCGGTCTGGTTTACGCTCCAGGCATTGCAGCCTATGCACAGCCGTGGCGTGGCTGTCACGGAGTTTGATGTCGTCTTGCTTCCACAGAAGGGCCGTGGTCAGAAGCTTCGTGGTTTGCTCCAACAGGCGCTGTGCCCGCTCCTCTTCCTTAGTGATTGACACTTATCTCGTGAATCCAACAGCAAATCCCGAACCCAGCAGTGAATGATGCCCCTATCAGCGATTTGGTGAAAATAATGCAGGCGTTGGGAGCTCAGTTGATTCGATGTCAACAACAGTCTAATCCGAGCCAAGATCAACTGAACGGTCTGAAGAAGCAAGCGGAGTTCTGTAGGAAGCAGTTTGAAAGCCTTCGCTTCGTGGAATCGGATCGTCAACCAACTCGACTGATCGCAGTCGCAGTCGAGTTATTAGTAAACGACACTGAAGATGTCTACACATTGTAGACGAAATACCCCAAGCAACACAGCTTGTATTAAACATGTTGAAAGTACTGTTAAATGACAAAAACAGGTTATAAATTTAGGTTTAGAATACTTAATTTCGTACTTTAATATGACGCAAAAGCGCAAAAAGTGAAGCCTTATAAAACATAATATGGAAAAAAATTACACGCATAAAAATATAACATATACCAAGCGTGGGATTTGAACACTAGCCCTTGGCGTGATAGGTTTGTAGCTTCTTTGCTAAGTCATCTCAGATGGTTGAGAAGTAAACTCTAGGTATCTATGATATGCTTCCATATTGACATTGAAACGACGATCTTGTACAACAAATTCATCGTGACGAGAAAAAAGAATACGTATTGCAAAACATGGTTGGTGTAATGTAATTTCAACAATAGTAGAACTACCCATAAAATCGTGTCCTGTTTATGTTTATAAATGTATGAAACCATGTTTTCAAAAACAATAATAAAGTATTAGCACTTGCAGCATTTGAAAAACTATTTTTAGCTCGACCGTTTGTCACAGTGATATATAGAACAGAGAAATACAAAACCGCTCCAAACTTGACAAGTTTTACAATACGCTTATAATACATTTATAATACAAACAATTATAAATCATTCTAAAAAGATGTTTTGTGTGTTACTTGGGACACGTATCTGTCAAGATAAGCAATAAAACGAGTGGTACGATCTTCAGGAAGTACGTAGAACTTTTTGGCTTCTCCAACGATGTTGATATCGAAGCACGTAACTTTGAGACGATGGCTTGAACGTACATCAGGATTAAGGCTCAGGCTTGTTGGATTAGGCATGTCATTAATGCGTTAAGTACAAAATACATGAGGGAAAGAGGCGCACGGTTACAGCTGATAATGACTCCAGCAGAGAGATAAAAAGGCGCAATATGGCCCAAGGACGCTAAGATCGACCAAAGTTAATCGAACTACAAAGTTAACCATCTAAAAGCCATCAGACAGACCGGTAGTCCTCTACGCCCACGAAACATGGACATTGCTAGTGGAAGACCAACGTGCCCTTGATGGCTTTGAACGGATGCTGTTGCGTACCATCTACGGTGGAGTGCAGATGGAAGACGGAACGTGAAGGAGGCGAATGCACCAAGAATTGCATTAGTTGCTGGGCGAACCTCCTTCACACCGGTTGACTATGTTGGGCTGGATATGCCATCAGAATGTTGAAGGGCAGCTCAGTAAATATGATTCTCGATAACGATCTGACAATCACAAGAAGCAGAAGCGCGCAACGACCAAGGTGAATCATTTAAGTTGAAGCCGTTCTCCGGATCCTTCGCAGGCTGCGAGGCTAGATGGACTTCCGTCATAATGTTATGTTCACTTCACTTCCGTGTCACCGTATAGTGGGTCCAGTGTTTCGCTTAAACGTAAAAAACAGAATTTTTGCGTCAATCAGTCAATGAATGAAATATGGATTCATCACTACACTGCGGATTCGAATCAATCATCATCTCAGTGGACTGCAACTGGTGAACCTAGTCCAAAGCGCAGGAAAATACAACAACTATTAGGAAAGGTAATGGCTTCGGTACTTTGAGATGCGCATGGCAGAATGGACTAGGGTACGGGACGGGTTTTAAGCAGTTTAATCAGCACCTGGGACATTTGATGAAGCTTTATGTAATCTATAATTTGTACTGCCAATATTTAGTCGTTAATTCCTCTGCTTACTTCTGATATATCGGATCATACCTTAAGAAACAAGCATTAGACTCAGAAAAGTTCATAGCCATGAAATAAAGTTTCCAATTGCAGGGACTTATTAAAAGCATGTGAATTGCTTTCCGATCAAGAAAATGTTTTCTTCAGCTTCGCAATCTGTCCATAAACTAACAATATTGTATGAGTGTGATTCCGTGCATGTGTGCAGGGGTGAAATGAAAAAGGGCCAGTTCACGATTTGCTGCAAACGTCAATATCCTCATCCCACTTCTTCGTTTTACCCATCCGCTCTCGAAAACAATCAACCAAAGTATGTCGATTGCTGGATCACAAACTCGTCTACTAGCAGGTATGAGACAGACGTACACGACCAAGCTTTAGTGTGTCATTGATCTACAGATTGGCAAAGGAAGGTCCATTAATTATGTCACGCAGTAAGGGGGAGGGGGGTTTGAGGAAAACGTGGACGATCCATACAAAAAATTGAAGATCCATACAAAAAACGTGACAAAGGGGGGAGGGGGGGGGTTAAGAAAAAGGCATTTTTTGCGTGACGTAATTAATGGACGTTCCCCAATGGGCATTTTTTATTGCATATACTTTCACGGAAATGTTAGACAAAGCGACTATGACGACAAATGGGATGCTTCGTTTAAAAACAAGCAAATGTAAGAGACATATCCATGGTTAACAAAGTAGAGAGGAAACATGGTCTCTCTCGAAAGTAACAGTGATGCCATAGCTGCCGCTCAACAGGGGAGCATTATTTATCGTTGAGTGCTATGGGACAGCTCCAAAACATTTGAAATGTAATGAAATAAATAGTGATTTCAGATCATCTAAATATGAAATAAATTTAACTCAGTGGTCAACATCACATTCTGGCAACAACCCTAGATGAGAGAAGAATCTTATGAAGACATTCTCTCTGGTGCACAAATGCAAAATACATAGAGGCAAAATTCGAGCGAACTTCTTCAGCAGGTAGAAACTGATGGTTTTTCAGATGAGGTATTTTAAACCTTCAAAATAACAGTAATAAGTTGATAATCAATCATGATTTATACGTCGAATCATCAGCTCCAATAGATAGAGCTTAGTGTTCGTATAGATTAAAAGTGAAATAATATGGATAAATGTAGGAGTTTCAGAACATAGACGTAGCCAGAGGGGGGGCAGAAGAACGGGCCAATTTTCCCCTAAGTTTTGAATCCATCTACGAAATTTCAAATGTTTGCGCTCAATTTTTTATTATTTAGTGTTTATGTTTTGATAGATTACCCCTTTTGCCTCAGTGGCGAAGTGGGCACGCGCCATGGCCGATTGCAAAATAGTGCGTAATAAAGCATCGACACAACTTTTCACAGCCGATGCTCGAAGCAAACTTTATTTTGCAAACTTTTAATTTTTTAGACTGTACCAATCCTAAAGAATCTGCTTAACAACAATCTATGCAAATCCATTCAAAATTGCGATTTAGGGAACGTCCATTAATTATGTCACGTAAAAAGTGACTTTATTATCCTCCCCCCCCCTTTTCACGTTGTTTGTATGGACCTTCAATTTTTTTGTATGGATCAGTCACATTTCCCAACCTCCCCTCCCCTTACTGCGTGACATAATTAATGGACTTAGGGATTTGGTAAAAGTAAGAGTGTGTAGATGCATTTCATGCCTTCTGGCAACTTTATGCTTCTATTGATGTCCTGGCTCATTGGTTTAGCATCAACCGGGGAGACTTGATCTCATTGATATCATTTTCTCCTAATCCGCTCAATCAATCGCAATGTTTTGTGATACATTGGACAGGGATTAATATTATTTGAGATAAATCAATACAGACGTCATCAAATTTTGCATATTGACAGGCAGTCTAGGAAGACTCTCCCAGTACCTTATAGTAATATGCTTAGAGGTGGACCAGAAGATTGGCTGAGCTACCTCAAAGATTTTTCTGTTTGTATGGGAGAAAATTGTGTTTTTGCGGTGTTGTTTTGTCAATATATACACTGAAAATTTATTTTCGTAAATTAGCTTTCACTGGGTTCGTAAACATTGATTTTTTACATAGAACAAATCTCTCGTAAATTGCATGAATCATTCTTAATGCTTGTCATCTGGTGAAATTCTATTATTACACCTCTTTGTACAGTGCACGAAATGAATTTCATGCAGATCAACCAATTACTGCCTCTCTTCAGTCGTACTCATACATGTTGGTATTGCTCATCGGGTGTGCTGGAATCATTAATTTATTGATTTCTTTTTCTGAGTCGATGTAGAAGATCTGACAGTCAATCATGCAAACACCAGAGTTTTTGTTTTTTGATAACAAAATATTCGTAGTAGTTTATATCGTTTTCGAACAATGCACGGATGTTCTTTCTGTGCCAATAAATGCTTCGTGTTTTAGAACAGTTACGCGTGTGGCATTGAAAACGAAGGTAGCAACGTACAAATCTACTTACAACGAACACAACGAATAGATTTGTTAGTCCTACCTTCGATTTAGTAATAAAATTAGAATTTAATTTTCAAGTGTGGGTGAGAGAGTCGTGGAGGAAAATTACATTTTCAGTACAAACTGTGAACAGACTCGATGGTTATCCCATACAAAAATCCAAAACGACTGTAAAGTGAATACTTTGACACATGACAGTACCCGCTAGATTTTACCATGGTAGCTATTTAATGCGGTTCGATTTTGAAACATGTGGAAAACCTTAAATTCCAGAACAAACCTAGAATTGTTGAATCTTGTTGCCAAGATTTGACGGGTATTGTAAAGTACTTTGGGTAAGCGTAGAGAACATAATCCACCCGTCGTTTAGGCGAATTGTCACAAAGTGAGGGCTCGATTCCTGCTCTAGCCGGTGGAACTTAAAAATGTCGATACTCTTCTGGTTCACCGAGCGTTGTGTTGTCCGTTGTATAATCATAGACTAACTCTAAGACCAGTTAGCTCCCGAACAAATACGATTTTTTTCTTGGCCCAGTCAGTACTAGCACATCGGTCCCAAGCTTAATAATGCGCCCCTAATAATGAACTAACACGAACACACTCTCAAATATTCTGTCAAAATAACACAGCAAATCAAAACAAAGGCGCAACTATGTACAGCAAGGTGTATATCGGACCATGGGGTTCTAAAGTGAACCAATTTCAAATCTCTAGTTGCATATTGATTGTTGGTATAATGTTATGTATTCAGTGTGTGCAATCGCTGGTTGAAGACGGTGTAATTCTCTCTCTCTCTCATTCTCTTTCTCTCTCTCTCTATTTGAAATCCTGGCTACGCCTATGGTTTTAGACTTATTAAAACAGTCACCCCTGATTAAGCCGTTTCCTGCCCTACCATGAGAAGGGAAACACCATAAGCAGAGAATATTATACAGCGTTACTGGAGGGGAACCGTGGAAAACCGAAAAATAAAAAAGAGAAAAATGCTACCTCTTCAAGACAACGCACCGTTAAGGGTCAATTGAAACCAATACACTGGAAGTAAATTTAGTTCATACTAGGAAATCGATCGTTTAACTTACTAATCTATTCGTGTTTTTGACACTCAGAATTAATTGTACCTTTTTATGAAGCTGGTTATGTCATCAACACCACTTGCACTGTCAAAAATAAATAAATATATAAACATTTGTGTATTTAAAACGAACATTCGTTTATTGTACGAAAAAAATATTAAAGAATTGCGAAAATTTCATTGAAAAACAATATGTTTTCTGGTGTTTGCGGTTACTTGAATGTTTGACCGATATGTTTTATCGACTTGCAATGAAATTCGAGAAAAAAGCGTGATCGTTGAAAGGGATTGGTTTTGTGAAAATTTCTGATTTGGGAACTAATCCTGTTCTATCGCGGTGTTCAACTATACAATCCGTGATTGATATTACTAGGCCTTGATGACTAACGTTATTGAGGATGATGAGTTCATAACTTTTGACTCTATACGTGTAATGCGTTTTCTTTTATGTGGAGGCATACAAATGATTTAAGCCCTCCTTAGCAGCAACACCAACATATGCGGATGCGATAACAGAGGAGTAGTGATTGGCTGGTCCACACGAAATTCATTCCGTACATTGTATGAAGGCATTCAATTTTTGCGTCTAGTTTTCAAAAGGAATACAGATCAAATGATCATGTAATGAGTTTTATGGACTTCTGGAACAACGGTTAACTTTCAGGACACCATTACCGGGTACTCCTGAGAGGCATGGAACAACCATTAAATTATTTGAGCTATGAAATCAGTCTTAGAGGTCAGCATTTTTTTTAATTGATAAAGAAATTTTAAATGAATACACTAATTTTTGATACGGAAAATATCGGGCAAGGTCACTTGGTGGCCTTCCGGATAATCTGGAACACCCGTAAAATATTTCCTTAAAGTCCTAGAACTCGATCATCCAGTAGAACACTCGGTGGCCTTGAAAGTAATTGTAAGTGTGCAAACTGCAATAATATTTCAGTGATGCTTTAAGAAGAACTTTCAAAAAATAAAATAGATGGGTTATATCAAGGACGTAACCACGGGGTTACTGCTTGTGGTTATCCTTGTTGTTAGAAGAATGATTGATATTTTATCCTAGAAATTCTTAAAATATACATGGAGTCCGCTTGGCTTGATGAGAAGTCGCTTTCCCAAAAAGTATGAAAATTTTTCAATAATTTTGAATATCCAGAAAACATTAACAAACGCTCGCTGTCACTGATTTGAAAGGAGATTGAGGGCACGTCAATAGATAAAATGTGGTGCTGTTGTCCAGAAAATTATATTTTTATATAACATTGAAATCGATTTTATGCCAGACATTCGATCAGAAATCTCAAACATTGTGATGCATTTTGAAAACTGTGCATCATGTGCTATATTTATTTCAGGTAAAAGTTTTTCAATGTCCTCATCGCTGCAAATGACCGATGGCAGGATACTTGGGATGATACTAAAAATCCACTTAGTTGCCACAAGCGTCGTTTGCATGCCAAAGATTGCAAACAATTTTGCAAATAAATAATGAATTTTAACGGGCGCGTAAATTTACCCCTCGTTAAACAACGGTATTGTTTGCAATCTTACATACGCCATACAACAGTGTTTGCAAACTTTCATACAACAGGCTAGATTCAGGCGTGATCTGGCCTAAATTTATAAGAAATATCCTATTATTTTCTGCCAAATCTATCATTACCTTTATGTGCTTTAGATAACGAAGAAAATTAAATGTTTCTTTCTATCTGAGTGGATTCAAGGAGCTAACCATACCTAACCTCTACGAGAAACCAGTTAACTCATGGGCTCGAAAATCTACGTCTGTTTATCTTTGACAAATGAGTAATTGGAACATTTTCCCCGGAAACTTTTCAAGTAAGACCCCAACTACTTCGATACTCAAGTCCCCAACTCAACGCAACATTCTTCGTGTCTCGATGGCACACCTAATTTATATAAAAAAAGAAAAATGACACAATTTCGACTTCATGCCGCACCACAGTTAAGGAACAATCATTATTACACGAGTGGCCCCGCCGATTTATATGAAAGGAGGAAAAACACAAAACAAAATGGGTAAAACCGAACGAACCTGCCTTCTTCCGACATCCTCCACTTTGGAGAGTTTCTTCGTCGTCATTAGCCTATTCATCCACGTGATTGATGATTCCAAAGCGGGCAATAGATGTGCTTTAGGTGGAGACGAATGGGGATTAGCCAATTGGACAGTGATATGTATGTGAAGGTACCTGTACATATATGCAAATCGTTATTGGTACCTTCCTCAGTGGATATGGATTGGATTGTGCTCGTTGTGCGCACTGCGTACCACGAGGACCGGACGACACGACGCGCCGCGCGTTTTGATGCGCCCCGTAACTTTTGGCCACTACCATTTCAGCCAGCCAGGCGAAACGGCACACTCCATTTGCTCGATTAGACTCTACG
>JASCZW010014316.1:0-23232 GCA_034211315.2 Aedes japonicus
ATCGACAACGCTGAAGTTTTCCACTGGGTTGCCTACTTCTTCCGTTTTCTTTTTGCAAACTGTCAGATTTCTCGAATCAAAACAACAAAATTTGTATTTACTAATCACTATAGTGCGGAAGACCAAAAGCTGATTGTTCGACGGATTTAACGTATATGAGCCAGATTTGCAGCATCAAATGGATGAAATTTAATATGAAGGAAAAGGTGTATTAACTATAATTATTCAATATCATTTTAGGTGTATAAGCAGATTATTTGGAAGAATCAATCAGTTTAACATAATCGCGCAGATGAGAAGGTGGCTTTCTTTTTGCGTGCTGTTCGTGTCGCCTCTGGTGCCTTCGCTGTTTGCATTGCATCTGTGCCCGTTGTTACTAGCGGTTTCGGGGAATTGGACGAGCTTGATCGGTGCCCACTGGCTTGTTGCGCCAAGAGGACACTCTCTTAGTTTGAGAGGCATGCCGTTTCATTATCTGTCCGTCATCGTCATTCAGTGTAAGGCTACCGTTTCTTTCATGAATCACTGTGTATCGTTTAGGAACAAACCGTGAGTCTCCTTTTGTGCGAGTGTGGCGTTCAACGATAACTGTATCTCCGGGCTGTACTTTGCACTTTCGTGCGCCGCGCCGGGCATCTTCTCGACGTTTACCCGACAGCTTCGATTCTCGGTCGGTTTTCTCGAGAAGCTCCTCGTCGAATGTCGCTTTCCCGTGCTGTAAGAGAGGGAGACCGCGCTTAACTTTACGGCCAAGCATAACTTCTTCCGGTGGCACTTTCGTTACGCTGTGCGAGCCTGCGTTGTGCGCATTAACTGCTTGTCGCAGCTCTTCAGTGAAATTAGTATTATCGGAGGATGCCGCAACCATCGCTTTGTTAATCACTTTCATACATGATTCCACTAGCCCATTTTGTTGTGCAAATAGGGGAGTGGAATAGACCGTGTGAATTCCTCGTTTGCAGCAGAAGGTTTTGTAATCATTGCCGCTAAATGGTGGCCCATTATCGGTCTTGATGCATTTAGAATATCCTTCTCTCTCGAACACACCTTCAAGCACCTTGCTATTGTTTTCAAAGCTGGTAGACTTTACTGGTTTGGCGAAGATGTACCTAGATCGGTAATCGACGATAACGAGGATGGAAATTCCCCCAAACTTTGCGTAGGGACCGTTAAAATCTAGGGCTATCCTATCCCAAACGGTCTTGGGCATAAAAATCCGTTCCATCGGGGTAGGTTTTTCAGGTTTTCCGCTAATGGCGCACGTCTTGCAACCTTCAGCCCATTTACGAACGTCTTTTGAGATTTGGGGCCACCAGACACGCTGTCTTATTATGTTCTTCATTTTAGGTATTGACGGATGACCTTCATGCGCAACCTGAAGGGCCTTCGTTCGGAGAGATTCCGGTATGACAGCGCAACCCGTCTTAACGAGGATACCGTCATGTATGCTCAGATCGTTTTCAACGACTCTATAACTTCGCAGGTCGGTGGACCATTTACCTGTATCCAGAGCATTCATCACTCTTTGGAGCATATCGTCTACTGCTGTAGCGTTTTTGATGTCATTTTCGGTTAAAAATTCAACGCAATTTGCCTCTAGATGAGCGACCTGCCAGGGACTAGCATCGTCGTCGAAAGGGGCATCATCGCCACAGTACAACCTTGATGAGGAGTCGGCAATATTGTCCCGACCCCGTACATATTCCACAACGTAGTTGTATGGGCTCAAACGAAGCGCCCAGCCGTCAGCGCGGGTAAGCGCACGCTTGGATTCTTCTCGATTCCGATTCAAAATGAACGCCACGCCTTGTGCGTCCGTGCGCAGTGTGAAATTTCTACCGAGGAGGAAAAACGAAAAGTGTTCGACGGCCCAGACCGCGCCAAGTGCCTCTCGTTGATTTTGGGCGTATTTCCTCTCGGTAGCAGTGAGACCTTTAGAGGCAAAGCTTATTATTCTTGGTGCGTGTCCGTCACTCTCTTGTACTAACACGGCGCCCAAGGCCACCGGTGACGCGTCGGTGTATAGCACTGTTCTGTCGTTCTCCGAAAAATAGCCTAGTGCTATTGTGTTTTCTATTATTTGCCGCTTGATGAGATTGAATGCTTCTTTTTCTTGCTGCCCCCAGATCCATGTTTTTGAAGTTGTTGCGGCCCACAAAGGACTTGCATGTTTTGCAAAGTTCTGCAGGTATGAGCTGACGAACGAAGCCAACCCTAGGAAGCTTCTAAGCTCTGAGAGTGTTGCTGGTTCTCTGAAGTTCCGTACGCTGCTGATCTTCTCCTTATCTATGTGAAATCCATCAGAATTCAGCTCGTGTCCCAGGAATTTGATCGTAGTTTGGTCGAACTCACATTTCGCTGTGTTAAGGGTTATTTTCCCTCAAGATCTGCAGAACCTTTGCAACGGACCGTCTGAGCTTCTCTAGTGTCTGCGCAAATATTAGTACGTCGTCTATGTACACGATAACGTTCCCCGCGTCCTTCAATATACGTGTCATCTCGCGCTGGAACACTTCCGGAGCACAGTTGACTCCGAACATGAGGCGGGTAAATCTGTACATCCCTTCTTCGGTCAGAAAGGTTGTAAGGTCCCTTGATTCCTTCGACAGCTCAAGATGGTGAAACGCGTTACTTATATCTAGTTTAGAAAAGTATCGAGCTCCATGGAGCTTAACCTTCATCTCCTCATCAAGAGGGAGACGGAAATATTCTGTGCCCTCATATTCACCACCAATCTGAAGTCGTTCTTGCCTTTCGGGACAGCAGACATTCCGCTGATCCAGTTGGGTGCTGAGGTTACTTTTTCGATTATGCCTCGTTTTTCCATTTCGCTCAGCCTTTGTCTTGCTGCATCGCTGTATGCGGCGGGTACATTATAATACGCATTTTTCACTGGAGCGATCGCTTTGTCCACGCTGAATTTGACCATGACTCCGGGCATTTTCGGGAACTGACCCTCGTCGCTCAAGGTTTCGCAATTGTTAACAGAAGCTCCAACTTTCAGTAGCCTCAGGTCACTGGCCGTCGATTAGCATTAGCATTAGCATTAGCATTGACGTTTGCACACCTCGTGGATGGAGCTACGATGAGGAATAATTCGTTGAAGACATTGCATGCCACCATGAAACGAACCCAGTTACTGATACGTTTCTTCACGCAAAAATCTCCAAGAAGACACTCCTCCATCGCTCACCTGGCCACGTCCATGCAACCGTTGGTGATAGGGAGGATTTGTTATCTATCTTAAGAAGACACGGGGAACCCACGTAGAATTCAGTAGATATCAAAGGAAAACGGAAAGGAATAGTCGGAGAGAATAGATTAACAGAATGCCCTGTTTGGTGTACAGAACAGAAATTTAATCAAAAATGGTCGTTGGGAGCATCTAGTCTAAGAAGGTTAAGTGATGCTCCATTTCTCTTCAAAATGGTTGGAACTTTAGCATTAACTATAGTCCTAGCTCCTTATAGCTTATGGTTATAGCGCCATTACTCGCTCTCTGAAAAGAAAAGAATGTCTGAAAATATAAGAACGGATAGTGAAAGAGAACTAGTCAGAATGAAGCCAAAAATAATGTCACACCCAAAACCACGTTCAAATTCTACAACAGCTTCTTCGATGAAATCAGCTTCACGAAAGTGGTGAAAGAACAAACCTTTGACCCAAATAGTCTCTTCATAATAATATAATTGAAAGTAAAAAGGAAAAAAACTGGAAAGAGCTCACCAATATTTCAAAGGCCTCAGGTCACTGGCCGTCGATCGGCCTAAAAGCGACCTACGTCCCTTGCGTATGACGTAAAATGTAGCAGTAACAGGTGGCTTAATAGCAGAGGTTACAGTAACCTTGGCTTTGAATGAGCATTCCACAATCATTGAATCTGTAGAGCCGTACGCGTGTATTCCTTTTTTGGTAGTTCAACTATCGTGATTTTTGCCTTGCCTGAGGAAACTTGTTTTTGTACTTTTTTTAGAGTTTCAATCATCTAAAATCGCAACTGAAGAGGGAAGTAGCTGCATTAAATTAAAATATGTTCATTATTTAGTATGTATTAACTACATCCTATTATTTTCATTATATCATGATGAAAGTCTAAACTTAATTTAGTATGCTCATGTCACTCGCAAACACAGTCCTTAGCGTCAATTTCATCATAAGTTTGAATAACATTTTTTTTTAAAGACATAGTTTTTCATTAATATGAAATCAAGAACAGAGTTCTCATCAAAAGTAACATTTTAGTTTTATCACGGTTTTATAGCAGTCGTCTAGTCTAAATCATAGCCTTTAGAATCTTCATAAAACCAAAACTGTTACTTGGGAAGTAAAGCTCGGTGTCCGGTAACATAAACACACGCATCTTAACAAGGAGAGAGGCTTTAAACTGATTGGTATGTGCTTAAGGTAGCTTTCTTGTGGTGTCGATCTCTAGTATTTAAACAAAATTTACAAGCATTTTGGAGTGTGTTGATAATTAGCTCAAAAATATATTATAACTGACTGTGAACCAGACAATCAATTCTAGCATAGGTTTGTTTTCAAGCCACATCTTTCTAGCCTACATATTTCAAGAGAGTTCCATTGCCACGATAAATCTGATTTTGTATTAAGCTTACGTTTTAAACTTCTTCCTCCATACCATCCAATTATTCCGAAACAAAACAGTTCACTTCCATCTAGCTCCATAAAACCAATTCATTTTTATGACTCCTCCACTTCCAACTTTGTTAATAAAGCTCTAAGCCCGCAGCCATCGACAATAAACATAATCAAATCTCCCCGAAAATAGACAAACAAACCAACCATGGCAATCAACGATCGGGCGGAAAAACTTTGTTTCACTTTGCAATGCTCAATTCCGAATACGACGCTTCTCTTATCAGCACGGACGCATCTAGCAACACAATCCGCTCCAACAAGCATAGTTAGTTTAGCCACATGTAGAACTGCTTCAAAACACCATCAAGGGAATAAAAATTTCATTAGGAGGACACCAGCTCGCAGCGGTTCAACGATCCAACTGGCCTTATCATAACGATAATCTAAACGTCCGTCGATTTGCATTCGGCACTACCCTCCATCCCTGCCTGGCCCTTGTCCTTAGCGGAAAAAGTTGAACCATAAATGAATAAGGCACAACTTTTCCCGCGTCCTAGAGAGTTGTTTTTCACATATCTAAACTTTCACCTATCGGGGAAAGGCCCTGAACTCTATTGGACTATATTGGAGAGATGACAAGTCTAGCCTTTTGCCTCCCAGACGCGTCGGTTTCTGTTTAACACGGCATGGAAGAGAAAGTTTTACTGCTGAAATAAACAATTAAGCGATGCCAAGTGGGTAGTTGGGAATCACTTGACTTTTGGCACTGGGACATTTGCCCTCTACGGGGGGAGCACTGTCCCTTTGGGTGAGAGTTTCTCTGTGCGGACAGTGGAAAAGTTGATCGACCAATTTGTCAGTGGGGAAACGCTGTGCTCCATGACGAATCCACTGACAATCACTGTCACAGTACACTCTGTCGTTTGTAAACCACTGGAACAAAAATTGCGATGAGCGGATTGAGTTTGTTGAGTGTAGCTTTTTCGCAATTTTGATCATTCACCGGGAAAGTCTCAAAATTTCTAAAATTGGAAAGGACTCAAGGGTGTCTCTGAAACTGCATAGCGTTTAATATATGTTAACAACCTTCTTCGGAGTGACTGATCTATGGTTTGCAAGGATCTGTCGGACAAAATTTTCCTGTAGTCAACATCTCTAACAACCAAACGTCAAAAGATTCATTGTTTGTAAACAATTCTGGCGATCCTACCAGTAGTAACAAACATCAGACGGGCCTTATTCAAATAAGGCCCGTGATATGTTGCATACTGGCTTCTTGCTGTTTCTGTTTTAATGCCTGGGGTTAATACTAGGTAATTAATTAATATTGTAATCAGTAGGTGAAATTCTCACCTCAATCAACCGTGCTCGTGTTTGTACCTCCTCATTAGACTAATTAAATGAAAAATCATGTGTATCCCAAGTGTTATCCGTACTATCATAATTGCCAAGAGAACATCACAATCAGGCTTAAGCACAATTCAATTTTAACCTCTTAGTAGCTTAGATTAATTTAGTTATATATACGTATGTTTAATAACTGGTTTAATTCCGTAGATTTAAGAATAAATTCACCAATAGAGAAAAAACGACCAACTACACAATACTGTAAACACATCAATTCTAACCTGCTAATCATGCAATCTGACAGAATCGTTGGCCGTTGTCAATCGTAGATGGCGTTGTCAATTTGACCCAATAGACTTCTCTGCCACCGTTAGTTTTGGTAAGCAGTTTCACTAATACAATCGTTTTGCTGGTTGAAAATAAAAAACAAACTGTTGTCAACCTGAACATTTTGACAGTTGATCTCGTGGTTGAAAAAAATATACAAATCGATCCTATATGTGTAAAACAGCACGCTAGTGTTTGTGAGATTGCTCGGCGAGAACCTAATTCGCCTTTCCGCAAGGTTGCTGCTACTAGCAAGGTGCGTTCGACATCGAAGGGAGCGCCAACAACGTAACTAATTCGTTACTAATACCGACAAACACCTTGCTCTTCACCACCTGTATACACTTCATTGATATTAAACCACATCCCACACGCTAAGATGAGAATACCTAAAATAAAGTATTTATTTTACTTAGAATTTGGAATTATTAACAATACCCAAAATATCGGTAATATTTAACGATACCTAACAGTAATATTTACTGACATTTGGATAATGTACAATTTTGAATATTTACCTAAAATTGAATAATTTTTGTCAATGAAGTACGTGGTCGTCATATTTTTCTAAGCGAAAATGTAATCATGTTTCTTATTCATGTATAAAAAAATTGTTAAATTTCCAATATTTGAAGCAATAACTTTAGTATTCGCATTTCGATTCGGATACAGATCCATGTGGACCAATGTGAATACCGAGCTTGGGTTCACTCCGGCGCGAAAAAATATTTCTGAAATGGACGAATCCAGGTAACGTAAAAGTTAGGTTAAACCATAGACTAACTCTAAGACCAGTAGGTCTCGAACAAATACGATTTTTTTCTTGGCTCAGTCAGTACTAGCACATCGGTCCCACGCTCGGTCTCGAGCTTAATAATACGCCCCTAATAAAAAAAACTCACACGAACACACTCTCAAATATTCTGTCAAAATAACACAGCAAATCAAAACAAAGGCGCAAATATGTACCAATGACGTCTATACAGGTGGAGAAGAAGTGGTTAAGTTGTATTAGTGTAATACAAAATACTGTCATTGGGCAGTCTGTTTTTTTTTTGTAAACATGCGTGATGTAGATCTCCAAAAACAACAATTTACAACTGCAGCAAAGCATAGATGGAATGTTTATTTTCTGTAATTGGTATAGTTTTTAGAAGGTTTCGGTTGAAAAATGCCTTTTTGTGCACTAAAAGCATGCGGTCTAAAACTTAACTTGCTTTGTTATCATTCGCTACCTGAAATCATGGACTGTTTACCCATTTTTCATTACTAATACCGACAAACACCTTGCTCTTCGTCACCTGTATAATCTTCATGGAATATGTACAGCAAGGTGCTGGCTTCAAGGTGTACTTCGGACCAAGGGGTTCTACAACAGTGAACCAATTTCAAATCGCTAGTTGCATATTGATTGTTTGTTAAACGACGTAGCCTTATTGATACTATTTTTTTGACAACAGAAAACAATATTCCTGTATTACATTTGAACATTTGTTTCTCCTTAAGTGTAGTACTTGGAACAATAATCTGAATGTATGAATTGTTAAACTGCATGTCTTTACAGCAGCATTTTGTCAAATAAAATAAAATATTCAATTTTCAGTAAAGAGTAACGCTAAAAAATCGGTATTTTCTAACGTTAATCATCCTTCAATACTATTACCCAATAATTGGTAATCTGTGTTCACGCATAATTTGGGTTTGTGTACTTTTGAGCGATTATTAGTACTTTTTAACGATCTTTGGGTATTCTCATCTTGGCGTGCAGTTTGTTAGAAGGGCACACGAAGTAAGTCGCTCAAAAAATATCTCTAGTGCACATTTTTTGGTATGCCTCTAAACGATACGATGAGCTCTGATGTTCCGATCGTAGTGCCAATAGGTGCCCATTTGTGACACGGTTATGTGACAATTCAATAGTTATGTATTTGGCTACGCTTTGCAACCCGGCGATTGTTTTGTTATATTTTGGTTTGTTTAGGAAATGCTTTATGCTTCGAAATTAGTAGAAAGCTTAGCAAGGAGAACAAACCCAAGTCGAGCACTCGACACTGAAGAAGTCTGTAAGTAGCAGACGAAATAGGCCTATCTGTCAAAAGATAAGCTCATAGTGGAATTAAATGGAATTTGCTCGCGAATTCTAGCGAAAATTTAAAAAAGTGTTTCAAGGTTTAATTTTTTATTTTTTAAAAAGTGATCAAACGAAGTGTTAAATTTTAAATTCTCCTAGTTTCCCAATTCCCAATCAAGGAGAACAAAGTTGCCACTGTGATATTTCTACTTAAGCTACATAATTTAATAAAAAACATCGCTAGGAAATAAAATAAAAGAAATGAAATCAATCGCACCTAAAGGCTTGTTCGCGACAAAATCTGGACACCCCTAAATACGTATATCTCTGGAAATACTTCATCAACGCGTGAACTTTTTCACAGACTGATAAACGTATGTCTGTTCATTGTTTTAAATCATTTTTTGGTCATACTACAAGCTTTTAGATCGAAGATGGCATTGAATGAAGAACTAGTGCGAAATGCAATTGTGAGCGGATTCCGTGAGTTGTCCGGATCTGTTAGTAAGAAAACTTGCAGAAAAGCTTGCTATTCCTGTAAACACTTTCCATAACGTTCCTAAATCTTTTGATACACGTTTGACAACAGTCAGGAAGGCTGAGAGCGGAACAAAAATGGGTCTCATGAACCCCAAGAAAGACGCAAAGGCGAAGCAAATATTGCAGAAGAGACCAGATCTTTCGGTACGTTCTGTGATTAGAAAAATGAAACTGTCCCCAATTTTCGTGTATACTTTCAAGCACCGGCAATCTATAAAGACGTTCAAGGTTAATACTGTACTGAACCGTAATAACAAACAGAATGTGACGGGCTCGCAAGTTGTATCGCGAATATTTGACGAAGTTTCCTTGCGTGGTAATGGACGATGGCACTTATGTGCTGGAAGACTTTAAGCAGCTTCCCGGAATGTCTTATTATACGGCGTAGAAGAGCATTTTAGGATGAAGAAAATGGCCAAGTTTCCGTTGAAATATTTAGTTTGGCAGGCAATATGCAGCCGTGGTCAAGCAAGCCAAAGCTTCATCGCTACCGGAACGGTAAACAAGGAAATATGCCATGAAGAATGCCTAAAGAAGCGATTCTTACCATTCCCACGCAGACATGACGCCCCGGATTCTGATTTGGCATTCTGTCACTACACCAAAGATACATTGGAATTATAAAGCGAATGGAGTCCATTTTTTACCGAAGAAGAATCAACCTAACTGCCCGGAGTTTTAACCTATCGAGCGGTATCGGGCTCTCGTGAAGAGAGAACTCTCTCAATATAAACAACAAGAAACAACTTTAGAAAAATTTCGAAAATATCCGACAAAAGCAGCAAAATCGGTTGCAGAGAAGTCTGCACAAACCCCAATGGCTGGAGTATACTCAAAAGTTCGTAGTTTCTTCATGCAGTCTTATTAAGTTGATGTTGAAGGAGATGTTAGCTCATCACCATGAGGCACCAAGAGTGAACAACAATGTTTTTGGCTAGAATTGAAAGATATGAAGAGAAAGTTTTTGATAGTTCCGCTAGTGTGCGGCAGGCTCGGAAACATAGCAGATGTTTTTAGGAAAATTGAGCGAAAAGGGCATGTGTAAACTTATTAAGTTACTGTCATTAGTTTAAGGGTGACTAATAAGGCACAATTAAATAAATAAAAAATAAATGTTGGATTAAACTAACAGCAAATTTGTATTGTTTCAAATTTAATCAGTCCAGATTTTGTCGCGAACAAGCCTTATGCCCGGCAGAACAGACAATTTTTCGATACTGCCTTAATACTTTTCTCTACTCCCTAACAGCACAATTGTTGCAATAACTACCATCTAACTCAATTAAGTCACAATCAAGATGCTGCAACCAATAATCAAGGTTTTGTGTTGCTTGGGCTACTGTATTGTACAACGACACGAATCAGCACAAACTGAGGTGAGACGAACAGTATATGTTTAGTCGAAACTCTAATACTGTCTGTACGAGCCCAATGCTCGCTTGCCGTGTCTCCGGAGGTGGTCTGCTCGGAGTCCCTAAGATGGAGGTTACGGATTCCATACGGTAGTCGATACGTAAAAACAGCGGACGTCTGCACTCTCGACTATACGTTTCAACTCCTGTATATTTCGATTATCGCTTATTACTAGGTACATTTTTATCTCTAATGTAGGTAGGTGGGGAGTTTCTAACTCTAGGTAAATATTTTATACGTAGGTAGGCTTGGTAAGTATAGTAAATTTGTGGTGATGGTGTTAGGGTTCCTAAGATAGTGGAATAAATATAATTCATTTTCTTCTTTTAAAGTTTGATTTCAGGTTTTAGTATCGCGCTCGTACACTGTCTACTATATACATTTTAATCTTCTTTGTGCTTCGCTGTATTGAGCTCAAATCTGGAACTGGGGTAATTCATTTTGAAGTATGCTGTTCGAGAATTTGCTGCATTCTGACTTCAACAGTATCACTGCTTTTTCTCACACAGGATTCAGGCAGTACCTGTTCATCTGACAAGTTTGGTGACTACATCGCCAATTCCTCTCGTTTCTCGGAATATTCATCGTTTCGCTAACTATGAGTAGATTAACCGGTAGCACTTACTGACTGACTGACTCTTGATCGATCGTTCGTGGTTCCATTGTGTGATGCCAACAATGTCGAAACATAATACAAGGAATGAAGGTTTCCTGAAGTCCATCCCTAGCAGCACACTTGTTGCAACACAGTTAATTTTACTCCAATGCATCGCCATAACCAAATATGGTGGTTTTGTGTTGCTTGGGATGATTACCAAACTAAAGGGTTTTCGATCACCTTTAAACAATATTTGTCAGTTGCTCAAGTATTATTTATAAGGAGGATTCAACAGCTAGTCAGGCATGGGTTCGTCTAGAGCGTATAGATTTGTTATGGAACTTTTTGGGATATCAAAGCGCTTTCCTTTTTTTCCTTTCAATCAGACCAAGGCCGGTGTAGCATCTGCTATACACAGAAGCTGTCTCCATTGTAATCGGTCCATGGTTGTAACTCGCCAGCCTCGCTGTCTGCGGAGAGTCCGGAGGTCGCCTTCTACTTGATCAATCCACCTTGCTTGTTGCGCGCTTCTTCTTCTTGTACCCGTCAGTTCGTTTTCGAAAACCATTTTCACAGGGCTGTCGTCCGACATTCTTACAAAATGCTCAGCCCATCGTAGTCGACCGACTTTTGCGATGTGTACGATGGGAGGTTCTCCCAGCAACTGGTGCAATTCGTGGTTCATTCGCCTCCTCCACGTTCCGTTTTCCATCTGCACTCCAACATAGATCGTACACAGCACCTTCCGTTCAAAGACACCAAGGGTGGACCAGCAATGTTCAAGTTCCTAGAGAACATGTCGTAGAGAACAACGGATCTACTTTATGTCTTGTAGATGATCCACTAGGCACGGTTGCCAGCCATAATGCACCTTTTTATTTCTCTGCTGGTGTCGTTATTGGCGGTCATCAATGAGCACGAATTCGTCTACTACCTTGATTTCATCACCGTCAATCTAAATTCTTGGTAGGAGGCTAAAATTGTCTCCTCGTGAGCCTCTTTCCTTCGTGTATTTTGTTTTCAACGCATTAATCACAAGCCCAATCCTACCAGCTTCAGCCTTAAGCCTGATGTACGTTTTTGCCATCGCCTCAAAGTTACGTGCTACGATATCAACGTCGTCTGCGAAGCCGAGATCAAAGCGCATGACGACTATAAGTCCCAAGAAGGTCTCGAGAGTTCATAAATCGCAGTAGACCACTCACTCCGTGTAGGCTTTTCTCCATACAATTTTTTTGAAATTTTGTGTGGAGCGCAGACTTTCAGCAAACAACCACCCCCCCCAAACTGTTTGACGTAGGACTACGTCTGTGTTTTCAATACTGGGGTACACGTTGGAATTGCGACAATTTGGAGCGTCTAGAAAAATATATAGGTTTTGAACGTTAATAACTATGTTATTCCACGATTGATTTCCAAAATGTTTGCACCAATCGATTGGGACATTTTCTACGCTTCGATTCCAATATTTAAATCTATTGCTATTTTACATTATACTATTGAAACTAACGCAAATAGAAGGTGATGTCTTATAATGCCGATTTTTCAGAGTAAATTTACTATATGAACAGGATTTCCCTAGCGCAGACTTCCTATTTAAGCAACGAACGAAGGTTCAAAAACGGGTACACTTTCACATCATGCTTTAGTATTTCGGCAAACGTGGAGCTGTGCAGTGGCTAAATGAACGCAGTTGGTGGTAGCACGCACCCTGAAGGGTTCACTGGCTATCAGTCGTTGCCCAGAGAGGCGTTGATAGTTGGCTGTTGCTGCCGATGCTCCTGTCAACCTCGCTGCGAGAAAAATGGCTGCTGAAGCCTTGGCGGGGAAAAGCCGGCCTTAACGAGACAAGAATCCCAGCAAGCCCAAGTGGAATCGCAAACTATTTTTCCCTCGTCAACTAAATCCGTCCTTTTCAGAACGACCAAATCAGTTTGCTTATTAAAGAGATTGTTTGGTTGAATATTTCTCTTGTGCTGTTTAAAATTTCAATCATTCGATAGGAATCAAATAATTTTATGAAAGTCTATGTTAAATGTCGCAGCATATGGCATCAAAGTATGTGGTTCCACAACTATCTTCTTCGCGTTAAATATTGTGGCCCTCTCAACCATCTTAGAAAATACAACCGGGGCTGCATTATTATTAAAACCAAACGGTCCTTTTCAGGGCCACTAAATGCTATCTTAATAGTTAACTATAGAATTTTCTTACATATTTACTTCCTAATGCCGGTCAAACGCACTATTTCGACGCCATTTGCACTATTTCGACGTACACGTCTATCGGCAATAATAGACTTTGAGTTCCCAAATAGACCACAACCATCTACAATGCAATAAGGGTGTTCAATCATATCAACAGAACGGTCGCCCAGGACCCACGATACACGACACTGAGGAAGTCTGCACATTATAGACGATATACGCGTATATGTCAAGATAAGCAAAGGTAGTTGAAATTAAAGTAAAATAATTGTATTTCTTCTCAATTTTAGTTACAGGTATTCCACTAAACAGCTCAAACTCTATAGGATTCATGGAATATATCTAGGGGTTTTTTTTTCATTAGGGCGTACCTACAATTGAGAGATTCTCTCCGGGGTCGCTCTCTTTCATTCATTACACTGCCATTATATAACTTACGTGGCATTCTTTAGTACAGATCGAAACACAACAGTGCTGGCTAGCATACTTTACAAATAGTAGAATGAAAAACGTAAAGGTGATTGGTTTATGAATGAAAGAGAGCGTGCCCGGATAGAATCTCTCAATTGTAGATTCTCCCTAATGAAAAAAAAACCCTAGATATGTACAGAATGGATCCTCCCTTAGCCCAGTCAGTAAAGGCGCAGCTATAAAGCAACACCATGCTGCAGGTGGCTGGGTTCGATTCCCAGGGTTGTTACGGCAGCGCGGATTTCGCGGATTTGGCGCGGATTTGTTCATAAAATTCGTTCTGGCGCGGATTTGGCGCGAATTCGTTCAACACCATTTTGATATACCCACACAGAAACAAAAGCGTTCACGAAAATGAAAACGGACCGTGAACTAGTTCACGTTTTCAGGATTTTTACCTAAAAATGTGATTTAGTTCATGATTACGTGATTCAGTTCACGGTGTATTTTTGCTTGTTCTCGAATTCATGACTGCAGTTCACGGATCCTGGAGAAAGAAATACTTTGGACGATCCATGTGGTCATGAAAAATATTTCTTTTTATGCAGCAGGAACTGATGGAAGCGTCCTGAAGATGATTGCTCCGTATGACCTGAAAGGATTTTCCCTGACTCGTCAGAAAATGTCTCATTTGGTAAACGAAGTAATCGGACCCTTTTTCAAGGGCCTGTTTTTGGAAGACATCAAAGGTCAATACTACTCAATTATGTTCGACAAATATGAAGCGAGTAATAAACAAAAAGAATTGGCTATACTACTGAAGTACTTCTCAAAGAGGCTCCGAAAAATTAGCATCTTTCACCTGGAAAGTGTATTCCTTGGAAAAGCTACTGCGAACGTGTTGCTGGAGAAAATTCAAAAAGCACTTACCGATAATCACATTAGCACCGATCGTTTAGTTATGGCTGGTCACGATGGTCCAAACGTCAATAAATCGCTGTCTCGGAAGTTCAACAATCCGTTGATTGCTGATCGTGGTTTCGGGATGATCAACAATGGAACCTGTGTGGTTCACATTATTCACAACGCATTCAGGTAAAATTACTGGTTTAATTTTGTTTAAATCATAGAAACATCAGTAAACAATGAATAATTCTAAAAGTTTCCAGGAATAACTCCATGAGGATTAAATATCCAAACCAGAAGAATTATTTCTCGAAAATACGAAGTTAAATACCTAAGAATTCTAAATGGACTCAGGGACTTAAATTCTAAACCACTAAAAATCTAAGAAAGCATTTTATTGTTTGTTTGCTAGTAGATATGTATTATAACCTCAATTTTTTCAGGGCTGCTATCGCTTCCGGTTTGGATATGTTGTTTCTGATTTGGCAAGGCATCTGTACTATTACTTTGTCGTTTCGTCGAAGTGGGAAGAATCCAAAGAAAGCTGCATCACCAAGCCTAAACGTTTCCAAAAGCATGTTGAAAACCGGGGGGCAACTCTCGGACCAGCTGCAGAAGTGGTTCTTTCAAACTACAACCACTTAGTTTCTTTGAAAAAGAAATTGCAAGGGCTGGCAAAACGGAGCTTTTATGAAGAAGAATTTTTGAAGATTGTACTGCTGCCAGATATCAAAGAGCAGGTTTTTTTTGTGATTGAATCAGCGGGAGAAACGGAAAAGTTGCTTAAGTATCTCGAAATGAATGAGTTGATTCTTTTCGATATTTATGATTGGATTCTTGCATTTTTGGTCACTATGAAGTCAAGAGTTTACGATCCAAAACAGATAACGGAAGCCATCATCAACAAAATGCTAATGGAAGAACATTTTCTTAAGGATACGGATGTAATTATTTACAAATCCATTTATGACGCTGCAGGAAATCAACTTAAAACATCTAATTTCAATAAGCATTTTAAAGACCACACTAAGGCTTTCGTCTCGTATTTGTTTTCCAAAGATGTTCCGAATGAATTTGTTAGACTAGTCAGCAACTTCAAGGTTGGAAGGATCATAAATAAGGATTCCATCAAAAAATCGTTCACTTAGTCGATGTTATTGATTTTAAATTAGACAAACCAAAATTCACGAAGAACTAGTACTTGCAAGTGTCAAGTTGTCAACTAAAACGTTTGAATCAGAAACAGATTTGGAAGTACTTGATTTTTCATTCCAGGACGATAGTTTCTCTGAAATAAGAACATTGCTCAACATTGTCACTTGTGTATCTCATTCTAATGCAGAGGTCGAAAGAAAAATTTCACTATCTAATCATGTGTTACCGGAAAACCGAACTAGGCTCAATGAACAGCAGTTCAATAATCGTAAAAATATTTTGAGTGGCATGCATTTTTTTGAGAATGATATTACCAGATTTGTTGTTTCAAAGGACTTGATTTTGAAGGCGAAATTTGCGAGGCAATCTTACGAATCCAAACAGAAACAAAAAAAAGATTTTGAATTAGTGGAGGCACAAAAAAATAAGGAAAAAGCAAAGAAGGAAGCAAGGTACCAGATCAAAAACAAGAAGAAGTTGTAGGAATGAAAAAAGAAAGGTCAAAGAAGATATTTTTAATTTGATGGAAAAAGAAATCAAAGCTATGACATCCAATAATCCAGAAACATCATTCCTGAAAGTTCTTTTGAAATAAAAAGATAACATCCAGCAGGAGGAATAATCAGAAAGGGAAAAATTAGCTCATATGTATTGAGAACAATTAAATTTTATGACATATATATTAAATACATGCGTACCTATCTTGATACACCATTGACAAAATATGGATCATTCTCTTTGACATACTTTACATATCGGTTGTGTTCGAGTGCTTTCATCACTCACTCAAACGTCCTGTGCTCCCTCAGGGGTGGACTTGGCCAGCGTGCATCACATCTTGGGTCATTGGTTGTTTTTGTCTGGACATTTTTATTAAGTTGGTTATCGGTCAATTTATTTGCCTTAGCTCATCGTGACTTATGTTTCCCTCATTACAGGTTTTATTTCACACTGAAGTTTTCAATTACATTCCTGTTTTGAACGATACATCTATTTGGCTCAAAAACGCATACAATCTTATTGTGGGGAACGGCTTTAGCTCCACCGAGACCCTATTCCAAGCGCTGGGTTTTTCTGAAGGAAATTAATCAAAAATCTTTATTCTTTTATTCACTTTGTTATTTGCATACTGCCAAAAATGAGTGATGCATGTTATTGTTTACCCCTTGTTTGAAATAGGTTCACCTACTGATAAAGCCGTTTCCCATCCTATATATTTGATGCTTGATAAGTTATAGAACATTCGTGTGTGGACTGGATTTGAAGGCGCGAATTTGATTTTGAACTCCCGCGGATTTGGCGCGGATTTATTTTTAGACTTTTCGTAACAACCCTGGATTCCCGGTCTGGTCTAGGAATTTTTCGTTAAGGAAAATTGCTCGACTCCCTGGGCATAGCGTATGATTGTACTTGCCACACAATCAAACTAATGCAAAAATGGTACCTGGCATCGAAAGCTCTTAATTAATAACTGTGGAAGTCATTCCTTATCGTGCGCTGAGCCAGTTAACATCGCCTGGTCTCGTCACAGCATTCTTCGCTTTAGAAAAGTAGCTTTTTCCTCTAAGAGGTTTTGCTTCCGCGTCAAGAGTGATAGAGTGCGTAAGTGTCAAGTGCGCGTGTTGGAAGGTGCAGGTTTGCGTGGATGCAACACCTGCATTTCATCTATAAACAATAAACTTAATCGGCAATAATTGCTCATTCCCGTTGTGAAGCCTACGGGCAAAACAGTCGGTGCAAACAATCGAACTCAAACCAGCCACATCCTAACAGCCAGCAAGCGGGCTATTGTTCGACGATCGAGGTTGTTTACGTCGTCTGCTGTGTACAATATAGCCAAGTGGAATTTTGCCTCGCAGCAGCGTGTGCGTCTGTCTCTCCCCCGTAGAGGGGAGAAAAAATTAAAGTCAATTAGGGTGGTAGGCCTGATTGTCACCACTAGTGATTTTTTTTTTTTTTTCTGCATGGTATCTGCATTTTTTTTTTATTATTATTATTAGCATTAAAATTAATTGATTGGTGAAGGGTTTTTTTTTTGTGATTGTGTTGTGTTTTTGTGTGCATAATTATGGCCTCTCCTGAGGCTAAGGTTACTCGCATAAAGCATTACCACCCATTTTCTAAGGGACCTTGGGTTGTCTTTTTCGGCCCAAAGACAAACCATTGAAAACTCTCGACATTTCGCGAGAATTGCTGCGAAAATATCCTGGTGTCTCGATTCACAAAGAGAGAATTAATAGACTGCGTGTAGAAGCGCCGAATTTCGAAATAGCCAATAAGATTGCTGACCACGAGATTTTTAATATTGAATATTGTGTGTATGTCCCTTCGCGAGATGTGGAGATCGATGGCGTTGTCTCCGATGCGAGTCTGACGGTTGATGACTTGAAACGAGCTTCTGGTTGTTTTAGAAACTCTAAAGTCGCCGGAGCTTGTAACCATACTGGAAAGAACTACATTCAGCATCGTTACAAGACGAAAAAAGGTCTAATAACTTTCAGACTCGCGGGGTCCTTCGCCCTGTTCTCCCAAACTTTCAATTAGATGGAGCCTTTTCCCGGCGCGCCGGCATCGAGGTATATAATTGTACCAACTGCAAAGGACTGGGACATTCGGCCAGTCATTGCAGCAACAAATTTCGTTGCGGCAAGTGTGGTGAAAATCACACTGAGGATTCTTCGCACACAAGCTGTGCAGAAATGTATTCATTGTGGTGAGAATCTCACCTTTGCAGGAGTGCCCAAGGTACAAAAGGCAATCCGACAATGTGCAGCGTTCCATCACTGGACGCTCCGGGCAGTCTTATGCAGAAATGCTTAGTCCGCAACATGCCGCCCAAGATGAAAACCAATTTTCGATTATGTCGGCTGATGAATCAGACTCTGACTTATCTGATGGAGGTGATTTTGCGGGGGTACACGCACCGGATCCTCAAAAGGAAACGTTCCTCTCCGAAAGTGCGCCGTAAGATAACAAAAGTCACCTCGAAAAGATTGCAAAATAATCAAGCTAATGGGGAAGAAATTCAAAAACCGAAGGTTCCTACTGCACCTACTCCTGGATGCAGTAGAGACTTTCCGCCATTACCAAAGAATAACAATAATAAAAAAACGCTACTCCTCAAATTTTCCAAAAGAATCCAAGTCCGATCGAGGATTGATAGCTTTTTCGGACATTGTGGCATTCATCTTAAACATGTTCAATATCCAAGACCCTCTTAGAAGCTTAGTTTCTGCCTTGCTTCCGACATTGGAATCATACCTTAAGCAATTGACTGTTTCATGGCCCCTCCTTGCATCGATCTTAGGTCAACTCAGGTGTACCTAAAAACGTTTTTCTGTCCTAACTGGTTATTTCAATTTCATCGAATTTTGTTCAGATAGTTGTAGAACTTATAAAGGCGTATCTGTCATATACAAATGTTGCCACTAGCTTCAGTTAATCAATAGTTGTGTTTTTCTTCTAAACCAGACTCAGATTCAAATGTAATTTTCTAAGATTCGAAATAATATATCTCTAGTTTGTGAAATATGCTTAACACTATACATTTTAATTTTGAATGACTTCTTTAATTTATTTTTGTGTTTGCCCCAATCATAAACATCAACATTTGAAAAGGGCGTATTTTTTGAAGAAAAACTTCAATAACTATTGATTGGTTAAAGCTAGCGGCTAAGTTTGTGCACCAAAGTACGCATCTTTATAAGTTCTAAAACTCGTTCCGCTACCAACTCTTACGGTGGGAATTTAAATTAAAAAGTCAGGCAAAAAACTTGTTTAATGGTACACCGCTAAGTTGATGAAGGAAAATTGCTCTAAATCAGTCAATCTTCAAGTTACATAAAAATTTATATATGAAAATTCCATGAAATTTGTTACGCTACAACTTTGCCTAATAGTGTAAACGTCTATGTGTGCAAACAAAAAAGTTAGGTTTTGTATTTCCGGGTAACATGGGGACCACCCTAATTTTAATTAACATCACAAATGGGCCTATAGTGATGACAAACCATGTTGTGGAACATCACTTTGCTGTAAAGTTTCAAGTTTAGGCGCTGGAGCATGTTTCCTCGTAAATTGCAATCTTGACCATAGTGCACTGGTGAAGCGACACGCATACCTAAACCTCCTGCTCAAGAAAGCAGACTCGACCTATCTTTCCTGTTCCAGATCGCTCTCATTGGACTGTCTGTGGAAAGTCCTCAATGATCCCCATGGTAGCGATCACTTACCGATCATTATTTCTATTAAGTGTGGCCCTCAACCTTCAGAGCCATCTCGAGTTCCGTTCGACCTAACAAGGAACATCGATTGGCAAAAATATGCAACGGCGGTAACAATCGGTACTGAATCTGTCGATACACTTCCACCGTTGGAAGAATATCGATTCCTTGCCGATCTGATCTACAAAAGCTCATTTGAAGCACAAAAAGAAAAGTTCCAAGTGCACCCTTCAAAAGCGAGACCAGCCACACCTGGCTGGGACGATGAATGCACAAAGTTGTATTTGCAAAAAATCTGACGCTTTCAAAGCTTTTCGTAGACACATGACTTCCACTCACTTCGAGGAATATTCAAAGCTTGAAACACAGCTAAAACAACTTGTCAAAGCAAAAAAACGCGGTTATTGGCGAAATTTTGTCGAGGGACTCTCACGAGAAACCTCAATGACCACCTTGTGGAGGGTAGCTCGCAACATGCGTAACCGCTCATCTACTAATGAGAGTAATGAATACTCCAACCGATGGATATTCGATTTCGCGAAAAGGTCTGTCCGGATTCTGTTCCAGCAAAACATATTTTCCGAGAAACATCTCCAAACGGCGGCTCTCTAGACAGACCATTCACAATGCTGGAATTCTCTATGGCTCTTCTATCAACAAATAACTCCTCACCCGGATGCGATATGATAAAATTCAATCTTCTGAAAAATCTCCCAGATATCGCAAAAAGACGCTTGCTGGACCTATTTAATTCCTTACTTCGAAACAACATCGTACCGCCTGAGTGGAGACAGGTCAAAGTAATAGCTATTCAAAAGCCTGGCAAACCAGCGTCTGATCATAATTCATACCGTCCGATTGCTATGCTTTCGTGCATTAGGAAATTGTTGGAGAAAATGATCCTTCGAAGGCTCGATCACTGGGTCGAATCGAATAACTTGCTATCAAATACACAGTTTGGGTTCCGCAAGAGCAAAGGAACAAATGATTGTCTTGCGCTGCTTTCCTCAGATATTCAACTGGCCTTTGCGCACAAGGAGCAATTGGCTTCAGTATTTTTGGACATTAAGGGGCTTTTGATTCAGTTTCCATTGAAATCCTGTCAGAAAATCTGCAGAGATGTGGACTTCCTGGAATTTTAAATAATTTTTTGTACAATTTGTTGTCAGAAAAGAAAATGATCTTCTCACTTGGAGAACTGACCACTTCCAGAATTAGTTACATGGGCCTACCCCAAGGCTCATGCCTCAGCCTCCTTCTTTATAACTTTTACGTCAAAGATATTGACAATTGTTTGGCAGAACAATGCACGCTAAGACAACTTGCTGACGATAGTGTGGTTTCTTTAAGAGGCTCACATGCCGTCAACTTGCAAGGACCATTGCAAAATTCCCTAGATAACCTATCTTCTTGGGCTAGAGTCTGGGGATTGATTTCTCACCGCAGAAAACTGAACTGGTAGTGTTTACTCGAAAGCGGTATCCAGCCCAACTGCAGCTTAATCTTCTGGGCAGAAACATTACTCAATCGTTGTCTTTCAAATACCTTGGGGTCTGGTTTGATTCAAAGTGCACTTGGAATGCCCACATTACGTATTTGAAGCAAAAATGCCAGAAAAGGATCAACTTTTTCCGTTCAATTTGTGGCACATGGTGGGGTGCTCATCCGGGAGACCTCATAACTCTTTATAAACAACTATTCTTCTCTTCTAGAGTATGGCTCTTTCTGCTTTCTCTCGGCAAGAAAAAGTCACCTTATAAAATTGGAACGAATTCAATATCGTTGTCTGCGTATTGCTCTTGGCTGTATGCACTCAACGCATAACATGAGTCTTGAAGTTCTGGCAGGCGTAAAACCCTCCAGAATCGGTTCTGGGAGCTTTCGCTCAGAATATTAATCAAATGTGGAGTTAAAAACGCATTTGTAATAGACAATTTTGAAGAAATGTTAGGGCTGAACACACAATCTCGATTTATGAGAATTTACCACCACTACATATCGTCGGATATGTGTCTTCCCTGCTATACTCCAACCCGCGCTCACTTCACCTATAGCAGTTCCTCAATTCATTATGATCTTTCCATGAAACAAGCATCTCATGGGATTCCGGATCAACTTCGTTCTATTATTATTCCGCGTATTTTTACTGAAAAGTACCAACACGTCAATTCCGAAAAAGGTTTTTCACTGATGGGTCTCCCTCAATGGATCCACTGGCTTCGGTGTCTTCAATGAAAACTCTAGCGCCTTCCACAAACTTCAGGAACCTTGTTCTGTTTATGTTGCTGAGCTGGCAGCAATCAACTTCGCATTGGGGATGATTTCCAACATGCCCGCAGACCATTATTTCATCTTCTCGGACAGCCTCAGTTCGATTGAGGCTCTTCGGTCGATGAAACCTAGTAAACACTCATCTTATTTCCTTCAAAACTAAGGGAACAGATGAGTGCGCTGGTCGAAAGATCATATTTGATCACCTTGTGTGGGTCCCTTCACATTGCTCAATCCCAGGCAATGAGAAACGGACTCGCTCGCAAAGGTGGGCGCCCAGGAAGGCGATTTGTATAATAGACAAATTTCACACGATGAATTTTACCATTTAGTACGTCAGAGTACCCTTTCGAGTTGGCAAACCGATTGGGACATCGGAAATCTAGGGACGGCTGTTACATTCCATCATTCCTATTGTTTCATCGAGGGCGTGGTTTAAGGACCTGCACGTTAGCCGTGATTTCATTCGTGTGATGAGTAGACTTATGTCCAACCACTACCAGTTAGATGCACATCTCTTCCGAATTAATCTCGTGGACAGCAATCTTTGCCGGTGTGGAAACGGTTATGATGACATCGATAACGCAGTCTGGCAATGCACGGATAATTACGCCGCCAGAACACGACTTTTGAATACCCTAGAGGCCCAAGGAAGACAACCTTATGTTCCTATAAGAGATGTGTTAGGATCGCGCGATCTGTGCTATATGCAATCGATTTATGTGTTTCTTCAAATGTCTAGTATAAGAGTTTAATCTGCTTGTGTTTTTGTTTTTCTTTATTCATTAGTTTGTGTTTGTTTTGATCCGACATCTTGAGTGAGTCTCATCGTCGCCCAATGGTAACCACAACCGGCCGAACACAAAAATGGAGCTCTGACCGTTCCGCACCAAGTTATAGTGCTGGCAACAACTATCTGATGAGACTGCAGAACCCTATTTCCATGTTCCTCTGTCCAACCCATCCTCCAAAAATGTCACCTATTTTAACCTCGGGTAAACCGCGAGTAAACGGCCCAAGTCCTACTAATACTAGTATTAAGTCATCAAATTATACAAAACACATGAAATATCGGCTCCGTAAAGCTAACGCAATTGAGCCTCCCAAATAAATGAACTAGTAAAAAAAAAAACTGTGGAAGTGAATCTAGAACACTAAGTTGAG
>JASCZW010014317.1:0-23186 GCA_034211315.2 Aedes japonicus
CAAACATAAATTACGCCTCGTGTAAAATTCATAATTTCTAAGTGTGTAGTTTATTGCATGAAATTAAGAGTAATTGATAATGCGTTGCTCCTCCTTGTTCTGAATGACCTCCATCAGTCGTCTCGACATTGAAGTGATGTGTGATTTAAGAACATCATAGTCCAACTTGCTCCATTTTTCGACAATAGCAGTTCGGAGTTGAAGAAGGTGTGTCAAACATACGCGCCTATGTTTGAAAACTCTTCGGGAAAGTAGGCCCCAAACATTCTCGATTGGATTGAGATCTGGACCACATGCTGGCCATTCGAGAACAGGGATGTTACTATTCGCAAGAAACGATTTCGTGTTACGTGCAGAATGGCAAGTGGCGTTGGCCTGCTGAAATATCATGTTATAATTCATAATATTTTCAGCGAATGGGATCAAAACTTCGTCCAAGAGCTGCACATACTTTTCAGAATTCATTCTGGTCGAAATGAAACACACTGGTGTTTTTCCAGCAAGACTAAAACCTGCCAGATCATCAGAGTGCCCTCTCCAAAATTTCTCGATTCCCTTTGTGGCTTTTCGCGTCTTACATCCTGCCAACAGTTAGTTGATCCATCCGGTCCATCTAAATTGAATTTCTTTTCATCGCTGAACACCACATTTTCCCACTCTTTTTCCCGGAATTGATACTTTTCTGCAAATTCCAATCTTGCTTGTTTATGTCGAGGCAATAAGCGAGCACTTTTGTCATATTTGGTATTAATATCACTGCTTGAAATTTGCTGCACTCGACGTTTATACACTGGAAGATTCAATTCCTTCCTAATATCACCTGGAGAAAGCCTACGATTGATTGCCAATCGCTTAATTTCACGTTTTGCGCGTTCTGAAACCGATGCTGGACACCCTTTTCTCTTGATGGTCGCATATTTTCACCCAATTTCACGAAATTATGTACCACCGTTTTATTTCTTTATATCCTGCTTGCGATCTCACGGGCTGTCAGTTCATTTTCACGATGGGCCTGAATTTCTCCGCGCTCAAACTCTGAAAAGTGACGGATTTCGGAATTTTCTGAAAACCACATAATAAATATGAAAATCGAAATATTGGTCATAAGTCGATGAGTGTGATATTATAAATGCGTAATATTTGTTTTAAAACTTACGAGGCCAGCGAACGCAAAAACAATCAGCTTGTCCTTATAATTATCTCTTTCTAAGCAGATGAAAACAGTCGATATCCCGCGTTTAAAGACAAGTCATCACCGAAATCAGTAAAGTTGTAGTAAACTGGGAGATGACGTCAAACACGCAAAACTGGCAAACAGAAGTTTTGCGTGAATGAACCCAATTTTAAATAATTGGCAAATTTTCGGTAGTTCTTATATATATATTTCTTTCAGTGTACATATAAAAATAATTGTTGTCTGAGAGTCTGTCTGACTCTTTCGACTCAGGAACTACTGAATCGATTTGCGTGAAAATTTGTATGCAGAGGTTTTTGGGTCGCGGAAGTTTATGTGATGGTTAGAATCCCCAAGGGGGGAGGGGGGATGATTCAGCAGGGGCTTTAAAACAAATGAAAAACATATTTCTGCATAACTCGAGAACTAATCAAGAAAATGAAACCAAATTTGGCATGTGGAGGTATTTTGAAGACAAGGTTTGTAGGATTTAGTACCCCGTCTGAAGAGAGGACAGAGCAGGGAGGCAGGATTAATCATTTCAAAGAAAAACAGATTTAATAAACATAAAGATTACAAAGATGATAATTTGAGAATGTTGTTTTCCGAGATTGTAGCTAATCATGAGATTCATGTGAGTCACGAAAATAATAGTAAAGTTAGTAATCGTTCGATACTGGTTCCTCCGTTTTAAACTTTTCTCATTTCCAACTTTGTTTCCAACAGTAAGGACAGGCACGTTACATTCAAAGCAAAAATATGCCAGTGAGTGCGAAACACACAACCATTTGGGACTTGCCTTTTCCGCATTTAGGATTCTTTCTATGGCAACATACCCTCTCGTCACACTCATCTCGATCCCATATCCATTAGCTTCCTATTAGAGCATCCCCCATAGCAACGTAGTCCTACTATCTCAATCCATCCCCATGCTCGTGCCGAACCAACTCGCAACAAAGCCGTATGGCTCGAGGAATTATCAATCGCACGCTCAGCTCATCATTAATACTGCCGAAAACCTGCCCCCGTGCGAACATATGGGAATTTTACCGGAAAAGCTGGTCAAAATTCCGAAATGAAAATGACTTTCCAAAAATTGTATTTGTGATTCGGTGTAGCTACGTAAGCTTTCAACACAGAATCATCGCACTGTCACAGAATATATCGCCCGCGTATTATTTCTGGACAAAATAGTCATAAGGTCGACAGTAACGTTCGTGACCAATGACATCTAGCGTATTTTTGCTGGGATCTGCATGCTCCCAGAAACAAATTTGCACCGAGAAACAGATAGAGGGAGTTATTATATGATGTAAGCAACCTGGCATTTCCAGGAAATTTTTCGCTTGAAGTCATTGTTTACAATTGTTTGACCTTTTGACGATTTTGCCTAGATCTGCTCATAACTTTGAGACTCAATATATTGTCCGTTATGTCGCACCCTACAGTTAGCGACCATCCGATATTTTCTCCATATGATGGAGAATAAATGTATGTTTAGAGCATACTCTATTATATTATGTTTGTATTAGTGTCTACTGCTTTCACTTGTGGTGGTGGTGACAGATGTACACTTCAGGATCTGTGTTTATTCAGTCATTAACATGTTTTTCTCTTGTTCACTTGCTTTCTTCGTGAGTTTTGAGATGTTTGTGGCGCTAAAAATCAAAACGTCGAGGGGAAAGGCACTCACCGATAAGGGAAAAGGTAAAATTGAAGCATTCCTACAGAAGAATGCCGTCATTATTGAAATAGCTCGCCATGTGGTGCTCAACTATTTGAAAAATCAGGAAGGATACTGTACAAACTGTTGTGCAGCTCGTCGATCGAAGCTTTCGGGACGACACAAACGTAGGATTGTTAGAATCGCTTCGAATTCTTCAAAATCGCTGAGGCAGATCAAGCAGGACCTCAGTTTGTATGTTTCCCGGGAGACTGACCGTCAGGTTTTGATCAAAAGTCCGTTCATTAAACGGGCTAAAAAGACAAAAGCTCCACACCTGACTCCGTCTCACACCGCAAAATGCTTGAACTTTGCGCAGAAAAATATGAATCGACAGTGGGATACGGTAAGTTATCAGCCAGACCACTCCTGATGCAGTGCAATTTAAATTATGTATATTGCATACTTTGAACAGGTATCCTTAATGCTTTTTTTTTCGCAGACGATCTTCAGCGACAAAAAAAAGTTTAATCTGGATGGCCCCGATGGTTCTAACTGGCACGATTTGAGGAAGAATGAGCAATATTTTCTATCCAGAACGTTGGAGGAGGTTCATGGATCGGTTCTTCTGCATCCGGTAATCTCGGAATCACCTTCACGTCTTCCAAGCTGAATAGCAGGAACTGTTACCTTTCATGCGTAGATTTCGGTGCCTAAAGTTTACTTTTCAGCAGGAAAACGCTGCTATTCACACGAGCAAGGGAACTAAAATAGATCTACTTGACTGGCCAACCCGGTTCTCGGATTTAAACCCTTTGAAAAACCTCTGGAGGATCATGGTACGCAGGATTTATCCGGAAGGAAGACACTACGCCACTGTAAATGAGCTGAAATCGGCTATTTCTGAGAGATGGGGAAATATTGAGAAGACTGTTCTCCAAAACTTGGTGAACAGGATGCCGAACCGAATGTTCCAAGTTATTAGGAATCTATTTCCGGGAATTCCGGGATAGCAGTTCAGCCGCAAATTTTTGGAAACCTTCCCAAACTCCGGCTCTTGCATCACCAGGAAACCGTACGTTCCGAACTATTCAGTCGGCGTCGGGAGATGGCGCCATGGAGGCGGAATTACTAAACCGCGACGCGCAGTAAACAGTACTATGGAGACCTCTTCTCAGTTCGACACAGTCCCGCCTTTTGCTGTCGTCGCTTCTGACGAAGAGGCGCTCCAAACTACGAATTCAGGCAAGTACCCGCAATTTGTAGAACGTACTCTTCAAGTCTTTCGATTCCAGCCTTCTTTTTCCTGCTGATGCTTCCACTAGACCACCGTTATTAACGCCTGCCAGTCCGCTACACACCTGTCATCTCACCCATGCTCGTCATCAACATACATCGACCGTATAACTTTGGACCTCTCACAGCTGGGCCCACCCTCTCCAGCTGTGCCCAGCCAGTCTCAACGTGTTCTGGCTGTTCCAGGGCAGGTCTCAATGGACAAGTATCGCTCTATGACGTTCTCGCTGATGCTGCCTCATCTTGAAGATCTCTGCCTGCCGAATCCTTTGCCCCCTCATTAACAGCCCTTCTGTACTACCAGAACGTAGGTGGTATCAACAGTTCGCTCGCCGAGTACCAGTTGGCATGCAGTGACGCGTGCTACGATGTTTACGCCTTCACGGAAACCTGGCTTAATATAAACACATCATCGAAGCAGCTGTTCGACGACACGTATTATGACTACCGGCTAGACCGATCGTCGCTCAATAGCAGAAGAAAATCTGGTGGTGGAGTTCTTCTTGCCGTGCGCTCGACTTCGGAAGCGTCCAGAAGACTCAACGGTTGAACATCTTTGGGTGGTGATATCCAATAAATCCGGGACTCTGTCAATCTGTGTGGTCTCGCCCGATCGTGTTCGCGACAGAAGCCTTATCGAAAAGCACGCTCTTTCTTTGTATTGGATCGTTTCACAAATGGGACACATCGACAACATCGTCATCGTGGGAGATTTTAACCTCAGCACGATTTCATGGAACATCGATACAAACGGCTTCCGCTATCCAGACAATTCCTGTCATTCAATTCGTCATCCAAACCGGCTTCTCTCTCCTTGTTTGACGCTTATTCTACCGCCAGACTTCGGCAACTTATTGGCATTCCGAACGGAAATAACCGTATGCTGGATCTATGTTTCATTAGCGAAGAATTAGGTCAAAGAAGTTCCGTTCTTCAAGCTCCAACTCCGCTTGGTCCATTGCTTTTCCTGTGATATATGAACAACGTGAACTTGGTCCTCAGATGCCTGAAATTATCCCTACGCTCCACGACTACATCCTTCAAGGACGCGCTTGAAGCGTTGAAATAACGGTAAGGATCTGCAGGAATAATGCCTGAGACACCGCAACTATCATTCGAGAGCCAAAATTGTCTACATTGTGTCTGAAGCCTCATTGCAGCTAGGATTCATGTTCCGCTACGCAAAAAAAACATCAAAAACGTGTGTTGTCTGAAGACACTTTAAAAGGTGTATTCGATACATAAAATGGCACACTACATCTCGACTCGCTCAAAATTAAACTTTCGAGATTTTCTTGAAATTTTCCAGAGAATGAAGAACTACTAATGAGTTTTTGATTTACAACATTTGTTTTTCGTCTCCCATCCCGAATGCCCGCTCCTTCAGCACTACTCCACTCCATCAAATTTTGTGCAACCGATTTTCCCAGTGTTTTTGTTGTTTTTACCCAAATTTTCTTCAATTCTAAGCTCTGTTTTTCTGGTTTTGGGATGTTTGCGAAGTTCCGTTTCCATGGTTGCCCAGAATTTCCCTAATTGGATCGAAGTTCCGGTGAAATTTGGTGGGTTCATATCCTTTGGTACAAAAATTGACTCCGTTGGCTCGGTACCACTCCAATACACGTTTCGAGCGTAGTGGCAGGATGCACAGATCAGGCCAAAACAGAGTTGATCCTTTGTGCCTTCTTAATGAATGGCAAGAAGGCGACTTCTTAAGGCACTCTCCCGTGTAAATCGCACCGTTTATTGTTCCGGAAGTGATGAAGGGAGCACTTATTTCACCACGTCCGCCAATCGCCTGGCAGACTAGAAACTTCTTTGCGAATTTCGATGGTTTCTTCTTTCGAACATCCATCCGGAACATCAAACTTTGGCTTGGCAACGAAATATTCTTGCCCAGGAAGTTGACGGAAGTCGGCCTTGACGTATGTTTCGTCATCCATCCGATGCAGCCGGAGTTTGGTGACGACAGCTTCAAGTACGAAGTTTCCGGAGCGCGGGTTTTCGCCAGTGATGTTTTGTTTTTCATTCCGGTTTGGGGCTTTTGCACTTTGTAAACGATGTAACCCAGCACGCTTCATGGTTTTCTGCACAAAACCGACGCACCTTAGACTTTTCAGCGACATCTCGAATTGACATGTTTGGACGGTTCTTGAATTGTTGTACGACTTTCCTGGCCATTTACTGTCCATTGGACCACTTTACGACCACTTCCTTCCTTCCTTTGGACACTCAGACGCTCCTTGAAGGTTCTTATTACACGAGACACAGTTGTATTTGCAATTCCAAGCCTTTTAGCAATCCACCGGTGGGACGCCCCTGGATTTTGATTGTGAGTGCACAACATTTTCTCACGGACAATTTCTTGTTTCGACGACATGACTGAAACTACTGAATGTATCACTATGAAACTTGTCAGATGTAAATAATACACTATGGATAAGATCTACTCAAATTTCTAGGTTTTTTACTCATACGATTCAAAAGTTACAGAAGATTTTCTGTGTGCCATTTTTATCGAATACACCCTTTAGTATAAATAAAATAGATAAAATACAGTGCGTTGCAATCGTTTAGCCGCATTTATAAAATTTTGCCGTGATCTTTTTATTTCAGTGCAAAAAATCAAACATCATATGCATGTAGTAGTGAGATCCATTGCCTTGCTTACACACACTAATCACACCTAGCGTTGTTTACTTGTCGTAAAAGACTTATCGCCATATTTCCCGCTTCCGTTGCGTTGCAAACGTTTAGATGTAGTCACCTTTATCGCGATTTTCTTCGAAAGCTCTTATGTTTGCTCAATAGTTTTGCTGTTACTGCACCTCAGTAAGTATTTTCGTTGTGTACTGTGTAGTATTTTGCAATAAAGTTAATTTGTCTAGGTATGGGAAAGGCAAAACGCTTGAACGAGGTGCAGAAAGGCCAAATCCGAGTTCTGGCGGATACTAGTCTCAGTAATCGTGCGATTGCCCGGAAAATCACTAGTTCAGGGCTGGTAGTGGATTTCTGGATAAATAATAGTGAATAAAATAATAAAAATAGTGACCAAATAGTGACTAAAAAGTGATTTCCAAATTTTGGTATTTTTTTAAATCTTTTATACATTATGTAAAAATGAACAAAGTGATCACCCGCGTTTGCAAAAATGAATAATACTGCGGCGCAGTATGACTTTTTGGGTTTTTTTTTTTGTGTAAAAAAGCCTGTAATCAAGCAACTTTTTTTTCTCCACGGCCTCCTGCACTTGGTCCGCAGCTCGTTTTTGCGAAGACGGGTCTATACGCACGGTAGAAACGCCTTCCAGTATGGTCTGTGCTAGGATTCTGTACTCAAGGGCTGCACCTAGCATTTTTAACAAGTTTCATTCATCAATAAGAAGATCATAGTTCACCTGACTCGTAAGCAACTTGGCGATCACAAAATACTTGGAGCTGCAACGGCATTGGCATAATGTTATAAACGAGTTCGGCAAACCAGACGTTTGACGTAGGGCTACGTCTTTGTTTTCTATACTACAATTTAAAAAAATCGCATTGCAGCCGTCACGAAAAGTGGTCAGGTTTTGAGCATTAATATCTCAGTCATTTCTTAAAAGATTTTCAAATTTTTTACACCGATCGATCGAGAGCATTTCTACGCATCAATTTCAATAGAAAACATTGTTGATTTCGAGGCACATACAACTGAAAAATCCATAAATGGCAAGCCTTGTCTTAAAAAGTATATTAACTCCTTCAGGCCTAGGGGGTCATATGTGACCCCAAAAGGATAATGGCTGTATAAAATCACACAGATTGAATAAAAGTGTACACTGTCTTCGGCAAATAAGATAATCTTGGGATGGTCTAGGTCATTCAAACCGTCTTGACATTCAGAACCTAAGATTTCCAATTGTACCAGTATATTTTAGGCAATACATAGTTACAAAAAACATATTCAATTAACATTCTTAAAGTCTAAACACATTGTTTTGAATTGTAGCTTACGATCTACAGCTTTTTGAGCATTCAGTGAAACTTCTGAGGGCTCACCAGTTATTATCAGATTATCTCGGGATGTTCAGGTTCATAAAAACTGACCTTGATTTCAGAACGTAAAATATATGGTAGTAACCTTAGCCTTTTGGGCTATACAAAGCTACGATGAATATTCAAACATATTCAATTAAAATTTTGAAACGTCCACTGACATAATAGGATAACCTTGAGTCCTAGAGAGTTTGAGCTAGTTTCTGGTATTTCAAACTATCCTTCAAAACCTAAGGCCTACAAATGTACCAATAGCTTTATGGGCTATACAAAGTTAAGTTAGTTTGTTCCCTGCCCTTCGGTTCAGAAAAGGGTATGGGCGCGTTCTGTCGAGTTGGTCGCGGCAGGTTTCATGTGTGAATCGGCTGCCTCATCAACGTTCAAAAGTGGCTGAACCTGAAATGGACAGCTTGTAATGATCACTTGAAGATGCGATGGGGGATCATTGCCCTGATATTCCTAAATTTAGCACGTTGTAAAATGTTTCTTGTCTTCTATAACCAAACATAATAGAATGGAGTAAACGAGTACTCAGCGGGAATGATCTCTCATATGCATCCGTCGAACCATTCTGAACGGCCGTTGTGAGAATATCATCATGAAAATTTCACATGTGCATAACGTGTTACAAATCACTAATGCTTTTTTTCTGCTCTCTTCCCTATCCTATGATCGCGAGCAATGCCAAACATCTTAAAGTCAACTCTTCAAAAGGTAGGGGTCGTGGTTCGGAAAGAGTCCCACAACAATCAGCTGCAGCAGCTTTGGCGATTACTGGGTTGGAGCCGCCGTCCCTCTGGTTTTGGCCATTACTACCCGATAGACCTCACCACACGTATTCGTATCGACCTTCTGACACAAGCCCCCAATTAAATTATCCTAGTTTGTGAATCTGCACTGGTTATTCCGAAAACAAATGTAGTTTCTAATTCCAAGGCGGGAGTACTGGGATAAGTACATGTCCATAGATGGTGCACACAAATTTTTCAGATGCGAAAAATGGCATGCGGCATATTAAACTTCATGATTTAGCAAAAATAGGTCATCAGAAGACATCCAAATGATAATTTGAGAATGTTTTGAAAAAAAAAAGAGAGTTTCCCGAGATTGTAGCTGATCATGAGATTCGGATGATTCATGAAAATAAAAGTAATGTTAGTAATCATTCGATACTGATTCCTCCTTTTTTAACTTTCCTTATTTTCAAAATTGTTTTCAACAGGAAGGAGAAGCAGGTTACATTCAAACCAAAAGTATGTTAGTACGTGCAAAACACACTACCATTGGGACTTGACTTTTCCGCATTTACGATTCTTTCTATGACAACATACCCTCTCGTCGCACTCATCTCGATCCTATATCCATTAGCTTCCTATTAGAGCATCCCCCATAGCAACGTACTCCTAGTATCTCAATCCATCCCCGTGCTCGTACCGAAAGAACTCGCAACAAAGGCTCAAGGAATTATCAATCGCACCCTCTGCTCATCATTAAAACTGCCGAAAACCTGCCCCCCTATGCGAACATGTGGGTATTTGACCGAAAAAGCTGGTCAAAATTCCGCAATGAAAAATTTCACAGAATCATCGCACGTTGACACAAAAATATAGCAAGCTTATGCCAAGAGCAGCATGCCAATTAGCAATTTTACAAAAGACGGCCGTCACGAAGTATTGAAACAAATGAATATAACACTCATTACCTATTGCCACGTAGTCCTACGTCACTTTTGCGTACAACCTCATTGAGTTTTTTGTTCTGCTATCAAAATCAATTTTGATGAAACTAATGAGAACATATCATACTTTCACGCGTGTAAACTATAAACAAACGATTCAAATAACTTCTCAAATACTCATCCATGTCAATACTTCTAATTTGCTCTAACTTTTTTTTTAGTAAAACAAATGACATGATCTCTTTTCTAAATTATCAAAGTAGCCACTAACTGTGCTTCCTATAGTGACAGTTGACTGAACACACAACCGATCTAGAAGTCACGAATTTTACAGTTGCGGCTATTGGCCAGCATTTTGGGCAAAATACCCCAATGTGCTGCGTGTGAGTCGTTTCAACCTGCTCCGAAACCAGTCCACAAGCAAGATGTCTCTACAGCCCTGATGGTCGATCGGATGAGCTGCTCTATAATGTGTTTATGTGATGATATGCCTGAAATGCGTCTCGGAATATTTCCTACCCCCGGAGCAAGAGAGTTGTTCTGCGTAGGTGTGCCGGTCGTTATAATTCGATATCTCCCCGAAAACTGGAAAAATATAGCTGCCCATCGCTTTGAATATTGTATACAACATCCATCGTCTTTCAACAGCACGCTTCGCACGTAGGCTGGGATATTTCGTTTCCACCGAAAACCCGGGCGAAATAGTTTAAATAGTAGTTGGATTTCATAACAAATTTGATCGCACCCAGCTAGCTACTAAAACGAATTAAAGAAACAAAAGCTGGAATTTCGACTCGACAGTGAGAATGAAGGCGTCGATGGAAGACGGTGAAGGGGTGGAAGGTTGATGTGTGCACATCACCAGGCACGGCCTAGCAAATGATTGCGAAGATGGAAAGGAGTCGGTTGGGGTTGGGATGGTCGGGGGAGTGGAGATAGAGGATGTTAATAAGACGCAGCGAACGATGCAAAATCAAACGTCCGCGGGAAGGAAGTGCGATAGGAATGTTTAGGTTGGCAGATTCAATCACCTAACAGGAACAGAAAAATGCGAATTGAGTTGAAGCAATTTCGTTGCAATTTCAAAGTTGATAGAGACTGAAAACATAAGCATTGCAAACTGTTGTTTATAAACTGAGTTAGCTAAATATGCTTTTAGCTTGATCGAACACAGTATGACAAAATCCAAGATTAATTTTACAAAACACGCTTTGAAAAATCATCGTTGACACTTGGTTCCAATATCCTCCCTTAGCATAATCGGCGCATTCACAAATGCAAAGCAACACTATGCTGGAGATGGCTTCCCGAGCAGGAGCAAATAACATATGAATACCTCATTTTGATCTTGATAACTGGCCGTGGTATTAAAGAGCTCAGATTAAGAGGTAAAATACCTAAGAATTGCAAGCAAAATATCTCTCGAATAACCAAACTTGTTATTTGGGATACTTGGGAATACCTGAGAGGTACTATTTTGGTATTTTCTTACCTCAATTCGGTATTTGCATAATATTGTGGGAACATTTTTATGGTATTATCCACAGGTATTTTACCTATTTTAAAAACCTTAAATGCCAAGGCCAGTTATCACATTATTCATTCCTGCTCGGATTGGTTCGTTTCACGGCCTGGTCTAGGAATTTTAAGCAAAAGATCCCAAGTAGTACACCACGATCATAATTAGTTGTAGTAACTTGATTATGACTTAGTAAGTCATTTTTATGTTATCTTAACTGAATGGCAACAAGTGTGCTACTAGGGATTTTTTCAACTTTAAATTGAAATTTCCTCTATCAACTCTGAAAATTTAAAAACGTTCAACAGAGTCACTAGACTGATGCATGACTCTCTGGTTTTCAATACAGTTCACTAACGTGTAAACCAGTGGCTGTTTGTTGCCTTATTTTCTGAGCTTAAACAAATGTTCTACAACATCCTTAAAGTTAACAGTCAGTTAACAGTACCTTGAAGTTCTAGAATATTTCATGAAGGTCTTTCAAATCGGTTCAAGGTCTTCCACATTTCCATGATTATATTAAGGTATTAAAATTATTAAGAAGTTTACAAAGATGTTCACTTTTATACATTTTGCGTTAATTTAAGAACAAATACAACCTCACCAATTCCCATGTATAGTAGTTTTTTTTCTTTTTTCAAATTAATATTTTGATATTTTGATTTCATAAGATACCCAGACAAGTGATAGACAGGAACAAGTTAGGGTTTAGGAAGTAAGATTATTAAAATTTCATAATATGATGTGTTGCTACAAAATGCGTTAAGAAAAAATAAGCCACTTCCTCGCATTTTACGGAAACCATTTAGTCACTATTTTTCATCAATTTAGTCACTAAAATCATCATTTTTCATATGAATGCTGTTCAGTTTGAGCCAGTTAGCACCCAGCGGTGGCTAAGTACCCAAGTAACACAACTTGTTATTCAATTGTATTTTGTGTATTGTGTGTATGTACAATTCAACGCTCACGGTCCGGCAGTGTTTTTATGGAAGAAAAATGTTTGCAGTTAAACGAACTTTTGTCGACACGACAATCATTTTTAGCCCGGGAGTTGGAAGGTGATAGCTCTGTTGAGTTCCAGTGACCCATTTCAGAATGCCTGGTTACTCACGTCCATTCCGAGGTCACTTTCACTTACAAGCAGCCCCGCATAGGCACAATACAAACATCAAATGGAAATTAGTATTGTGCATACACTTCCATCATCAAGTCATATTGTTTTGACGATGGCACGTATTTAGTAGTATCGTTCAAATTAATTTATAATCGGATAGATCTCACCGGAAATTGTTGCTGATGTTCAGTCTTCATTTGGACGGCCATCCTGTGATGCTAAAAGATGCATTCATGACTCTGCAGGACAAGTTCTCCGCTATTCGGCAAATATTTCCACATCATCCTTTTTGCGTGGAACAGCACGAATATATTTAGTACTTCGTGCACAATTGAAATACAATGAAAATCACAATCACTGCGCAATGAATGAAATAAAAAAAACTTCACAGCTCTCCCTCTGTAGACCACGTGATGAGTGCATATAAAATTATATACCAGCCATTCCGAAGCACTGACGCGCATGCGCGTTAGCTGCGATCGTTGCTTCTGACCAGCAAATGGTCGTTTTTTACATTGCACTAGTCTTCTTTTATTCACTTCAAACGCTGCCAATTATCAAAGGATTCGTTATGTTGCGACTCTATATCGACTTCAAAACTGCTAATAATCATCAATTCACTCGCGACAAAGCGGAAAAATACTCTAATTCTACCTTTTATACCCGGGTGGCACAATTCTAATAGCACCAACAAACAAAACAAAGCTGATTTAACTATGCCTTCAGGTGCAAAAAAATTACTAATAAAATGGGGAAATGCTACCGAACATTACATATTTTGGGAGGGAATCGATTATATTCACTACGTCGTACACAAAACACGCGGAGTAGTTATGATTTAAATGTTTGTTTAAGTTGAATTACGAATTAATTTTTGATATTTTGCTTCGCGAAAATGACGCAGCAAAAACAAAACACGTCAGTTTCAAAACACGGTTTGCTGCGATCTCAGTAACACAATTTGTTTTTTAATGTTCGAAAATTCATCTTAAAGACATGATCTCATGTATTTTTCTAGTACACATAACTTAATTCTGGTATATTATATGACCAAAAAACGCAATGAATCGATCTATTTGAAAAATCTTTAATGTCACAAAATATGTTTTAAGATACAGATTTAGGACTAATAATACGTTTTCACGATACATTGAATAACATGCTTTCAACATGATTTCTTATCTTGGTAGTTTCTAGCATCATTATAACAAATAGGATATAATCAAGTTATTTCGAAGCAAAAACAATTGCAGAAACACGTAAACATGACATGTTAGTTTAAGAAAAGACAAACGAACAGAATTTAACAAAGATTGTTACGATTGTTGTAATTGTAAAAAATATGTTTGTTTATGAGGAGAATATGCACAACTCACAGTAAAAAAAATGAAAACCGTTCTTTGCCAAATTGATTATTTAATAAATATCAGAAATCTAAACATTGTTAATGCTCAGTAAGCTTAACAAAATATTATATGCGAGGCAGTTTTTATTGTGCAACTTTTGATTTTACTCTTGCATAATTTATGCGCCGTTCTAAAGATTAATAAAAATCAACAGAAAATTCTCTTATATTTAGCAATTTTGTAGCATCTCTGTTGGAATCATCAAAAATCGTTATGATGGATTAGACACATGGTCTACACTGTCGATTAATTATAAAACATAAAAAATATTAGCGAGCAATTTTCTATCTTACTCAAAGTGTATCATCTTAATCATCGACAAAAAACGCAGCTTTCGAAATTTTTAGTGAAAATTGGAGTCATAGTTTGAACCGGCACTGTAATTTTATCCATAGCTATGGCGTGAAGGTGAAATTGAGTCTAAAATACATCTTGAGAGCAGTCTAATAACATACTTATGATGTTCCACTGCAAATTATTTGAGTTAGTTATTATAACATCATAATAACCATATAAGAGCATCTTCTTAATGAAATGTCATTTGTCTCCAGACATTTTAGAAAAAAAAGACTTTTCTTGTGATCCGTCACAATGAATCCACTGCTAATGGTGATTCTTATTGCATGAAATAGTGCCGAAAAGTATGTTTCTTTTTTCTAGTAGTTAGACCAATTTTGTAACCGTTTCTTAAGAAGATATCTTGCAAATAGGCTAGGCCGATATGAAAAATTAACTAAAATTAATGGGAATTCATAAACAAATTCATCGAACTCATAACAAATATTACTGTCAAATCCGATCTGCGTTTACATCACCTAGTTTTTGTGATGCTATAAACTACAACATCATGTCAAAATGCGACCTAAAAAATGTTATGAAAAGATCGGGTAATTGCGCTGTTTTAGTCATATTTGAGTCGATAATTAAGTCAAATGTTCTAGAAAAATACATGAGTGACTTATGAGAGCAAATTTTTTGCGACAACATACTCTCAACTTGTATTTGACAAAAGATGTTTTTCATTCCATTCTTAATACTCTTTTATAACAAAATTTCAAGATAACTAACCAAAAAGATGTTTTCGGTGTTACTTGGGTAGCCGTAGGAGTATAATAAACTGCTTGAAAGGAATACTGAGATGAAGGCTGGAATTCAAGCTCACCATAAAAAATCCGTTTTTTAGGACGACCAACTCGGTTTTCCCAACTATAGAATTTGTTTGATTGGAATAACTTACCATTGCATATTCTCATCAATTGGCAGCCAACCGTGGCTAAGCAGGGTGTTTTAATTATGCTGTCAAGTCTGAGTAACGCGTTAAGGACATACGGAATCAAATCCCTATCAGTTCGAAGTTTTCTGAGCACAATTCGCAAATACTATTAGGATTTCAGGCGTGAAATTTTCAAGAATCGTTAGCTCCAGTAGAGCATCCATTGTTTAGTAACGTGAGCGTTGTTTGTTTTGTTTTGTTTGTGATTTTTAGTCTGAAACGTAGAGTGAGAATTAACTTAACCTGTAATTCATATGGAGAAAGGATTCCCGTTTCACTCTAAAGGGTATGTTAATGGAGATTTGTTGAGTACCTACATACTTCAGAAAACCACAGTAAATAGATCGACAGTCGTTGCGGAATGCGAAAACGAATTCGTCGGAAATTTTTGCAAATTTTTTCGCTTTCTTGATTGCCGATTTAGAGGCAAAGCCAATTTCCATATCAGGAAAGGCAGAAGATTGCTCTCCGTTAATTCTCTTTCAATTAATGATTTTGCTTGGACGCCCTGGCTTAACCATTTTCAAATCGTCAAAAAGAAACAATGCCATAAGTCTGAGAAACGAGTCGACCATTGACGCAGACATGATGACAAAATTCAACGTTGGTACCAGCATCTTATCGTCTTCCGCATCAACCACAACAGCGAACACTTTTGATCGGAATAACGACGGAAAGCTCCGTTTGAATTTCGGATGACTTTCCTTCAGCTTTCCTGCTTCCCGACTTCGTCTAAAAATCTTCTCAAATGGAGCAATATTTGTAGCGCTTTAAAGCATTTTCCACCCAACGAAGTTCGCAAAATTTCAGTGGAAAAACTAATGAACCTGAAAAAACACGATTTTATATCATTGTAATCTATTTACCGAATATTTTGGAAAAAAAAACACTTGACAATATGAGATAACCTCCAAAAGTTCAAGGTTATCCAAACTTATCTGGAACTGAAAACTTAAAATTTAAAGCTGTAGATTTTAAAATTTGAATTGTTGCTTTAAATCTACAGCTTTTCGAACTAAATAAAGTAACAATATGTATTTGACCAAATAAAGTTAGTCCTTTGGCAGGTCAAATGATAAAATGAGATATCTGGGGATATTATAGGTCATCAAAACTGCTCTTGAATTCAGAATTTAGGATCTATAGTCGTAAAGTTAGCTTTATAAGCTATGAAAGATAACGATATGCATTCAAACACATTCAGAGCAGCTTCTGTAAGCTCACCAGTTATTATAAGATTATCTCGGGATATTCATATTTATTTCCTGCTTTTTTCAATCATTTCTATGTTATTGAACACCAAATCAACTAATTCACTAAATTGCTTGTACAAATTAGGCCTGAAGGGTTAATTCAAGGCACAATGCATTGTACTATATAAATGGCTTACATTTAGTATCGTAGTCCTACGTCATTTATTTTTAGATCAAATTCTACTTAACAAGTTTTTCAACGTTGCCAAGAAATATTCGCTTTAGCAGCAGTCAAGCAAAGTCAGCAAAGAATAACTTTAAATAATTGATGAATTTTGATTTTTTTAAATCTACTGTATCATAAACTAAGAATATTTGTCTCAGAAATTTCCTAGAAAAAATATAAAATGTCAAAGTACGAGGTTTAATCGAACTTTGAAATCCTAACGCTTTTATAAGCCGGTCGAATTGCACTGTATCCCAATTTCACCTATGATCAAATTGAGAGCACTTGACTGTCGGGATACGAACAATTCAGAGATTCAGAAGATACGATTCAGATTCAGAATTACGAAGTGAGTAACCTTTACAATTCGTTCCCAGTTTTCTCGACTATTTGGATACCAAAAAAGTAGTCCGCATTTGAAAAAACTGAATCTAACAAAATATTTTTGTAATGTTTAAGTGTTTACTCCTATCCCATTCGATTTGTCATGGGGTTCACTTGGTTTATACAGTGGTGGTCTTATAATTAGCACAGTCTGGTTGAACAACATTCTGTTTTGTGTTATGTGCACCCTATCATTCATAGTATTTTTAATACACCATGCATAGCCGTTTCAATGTATAGGTTAACAGATTTAAAAAGCGATTGACAGCTGCAAACCAATCTTAAACAAATCATCGGCTGGAGCTAGAGCGGTCATCTAAGGGAACGTCCATTAATTACGTCACGCAAAAATTGACTTTTTACAACCCCCCCTCCCCCCCTTGTCACGTTTTTTGTATGGACCTCCATATTTTTTTGTATGGATCGTCACGTTTTCTCAAACCCCCCCTCCCCCCTTAATGCGTGACATAATTAATGGACCTTCCCTAATTAGCACACAAATAATATTTTCTGAAATTCATTCCGATACTTTAGTAATACTATTGTATATCATAAGCATTTGGAAAAAGTTTTATTTAGTGGCCATTTACTGGATAAAATTATTTTTTTCTTGTTAACAGGTTATCACGATGGGTCAAAGTGCTTCATGTACACCTGAGCTCAGAAATGTTATTATAAACCTCAAAAACGATGGAAAATCTCCCAATGAAATAGCAAACCTTATTGGTCGCTCCAGAAAATTAGTTTATAACGCGATTCATTACGTTCAGCAACATCAAACCAAAGAAAAATCCATTTATTACTTCCACAGAAATTCGTGACAGGATCGCAAAGGATTGTGGTGTTGTATTGAGTAGCGGAACAATCAGAAGACGACTTAATGAGAGCGATCTAAGAGGTTGCGTGGCTCAACAAAAACCGTTGGTTTCGAAAAAGAATTTGGTGGCATTTAGAAACAAGCCGGCCACGTTTTGGCGAAATATATTATGGAGTGACGAATCTAAATTCAACATGTTTGGATCCGATGGTAAGTGTCACTTTTGGCGCCCACCGAAGCAACAGCTAAATCCGAAGTATACTGTAAAGACTGTAAAGCACGGAGGAGGCAACATAATGGTATGGGCAGCATTTTCCTGGCATGGTGTTGGACCTATTGTGAAGATCAATGGCAGAATGGACCAACATCAGTACAAACGTATGCTTCATGAACACATGGAAACATTTGCTGATGAAAATTTTCCGCTGAGATGGACTTTTATGCACGATAATGATCCAAAGCATTCTTCGAAACTTACGTGGGATCAGCACATTGATGTTTTATCATGGCCAGCACAAATCCAGATCTCAATCCTATTGAGAACTTATGGAACGACGTGGAACAGCATATCAAAATGTATAACTAAAAGTCACATCAAAACAACTATTCAGGTTTAATAAAAGCTGGATTTAGTTATCGAATCTATCAAACCGTCGTCAATTATGTTAAAGTAATTAGTTATAACATTCAAAATATTTGTCCAAATGCTGTGAGTGTCAAAGAAGAAGTTGTGGGGATATCTATGTGAGTTGAAACAAACACAATTTTGTTGATGGAACATCTCGATTAACTCATGAAAAGGGCGTGTTTCTTAAGTCTTAAGTCTTCCTAAAATACTTTTAGGAAGATTATTTGTTAGAGCATTTAGATGAGAAATTTGATGTAGAATCATATTCTGTTATTGAAAAATATTTTATTGATTGAAAAACAAAAATTGATCAAAACTTTTTTTAAACATTTTTGTATATGCTGTCCTTACCTTTAAAACAATTACTTTTTTGTCCAAATTCAACAGTCTAAATTTAAAAATAAATAAAAATAACGTATTTTTGAGATTTGATAATTTTAAGTGTTTGCTTATGCTTTTTTCATGAAAAAAAAAATTTGTCAGCGTATTTCATAGTCATTTTGATTCTCTACCATTTTTTCTCAAGCACTTTTTCTGTAAAACGAATGGTTTCCGAGTGACTGATTTTCTAAAACTATGATATCAAAAACACATAATCCCATCTCAAAACTTACTCTCGAATAAAAACGACCGTTTTTTATGCCATAAGCTACACTTATACTGTTATACTAAACAAAGTTTCGTCCAAATCTACAATACTAAAGTTTTGTCATTTCTAGGAATTTTTTTTCAATATGGCGAAACGAACAATGACAGATTCTCTCCTGTCTCGCTCTCTTTCATTCATTACAGCGCCATTATAAAACTTTCGAGGGATTCTTTAGTACATATAGAAACACAACACAGTGCTGGCTAGCATACTCTACACATTGTAGAATGAAAAACGTAAAGGTGATTGGAATATGCATGAAAGAGAAAGTATCTCCAAAGTAATCTCCAATGTTAGATTCGCCCTGATGAAAAAAGTCCCTAGATTTACTGATTTGGCGTGGAACCGCTCTATAACAACTGGATTGAGTTGGCAAGGATAATAGTAGCGGAGGATGATGCAAATCAATAAACTACCGTTTTGCTGCCAGCATAACAGATATCCAAATCCAAAAATCGACCGGACTGGCTGCATTATTGGAAATTAAGATTAGTTGGAATTCAGACAGTTCATTCTATCGACTAGAGCAGCACTGGAGGCAGACATCATGAGAGGATCATGGTTTAGGATTCTATCATTGACTGCATTCCCAGCTGAGCAGTAGACTGATCTACTGGTATGATAAAATCATGAAAAATAATAGACTCTACAGTTGTAACTACCAATTTGTCCTCACACAGATTATCATTCGCCAAAACTCTCGTTCTCGTTCGAATTCCTCCATAAGAAAAATAAAAACATCGCAATACCGAAACGTACACATTCCCTTCGCAGACAGACGGCGACGTCGGCGGAACTGGGAGGCGGAACGACGACGTCGAGGTAAGGTTTGCTTTGGCTCATACAAGAAAGCACATTCCCTTATAAAACACACACATTTTCTTCGCCCGATTGCCTGTGCTCTTCCGTTCTTCAGCTCGAGACTCCTCGGCAGTAAGTAACCTTATAATAGTGCATACCACATGTAAATACAGCGAGACGCCTGCAAATACGTTTCGCGTTTCGTTAACTCCCAGACAGCGCGCATCTGCCGTCGATGGTGGAAAATAATAATGTATAATCCACTTTAAGATTACTAATCTAGTTCATTTAGAATGTAGGTGACAGCAGGCTTACTTGGTTTCCAATGCCGCTTCTATTTTTACAATCGATAATTACAACCAGCGACCTGCCATCAAAAGAAGATGCCTCGCCAGCTTGGGGTGCAGACAGACCACGAAATGAGACAACAAGCTCGGGAACCCGTTCTCAGTTCTGTCGAAGAAAAAAGAATGAAACGGTCATCTTTCGATGCATCTGATTGGACAATTGATGAATCGCTGTTCCAGTATCTTCGTGCCTTTGCTCGGATGACACTTCCACCGTCTTTCGTCCCGTCCTGCTCCCCCGCCTGCTGCTATTTATCTTCTCCTCGCACCCGAGCCAGGAGAGAGATCGGTCACTTCCTCGGAAGTGTTGCAACAATAACATTACAAAACGGTGCGCAAATCATCCGTGCACAACACCATCATCTCCTCCCGTCGACGGGCCACTAGAGAGGTAGGTACGAAGAAAGGTACGGACGATCAAGAAGAAGAAGTTAAGAAAATTCCCAGGAATCGAAGGTTCGACGCAGGACAACAAACTCAATATAAAAACTCAGAGCGACGAACACAACACAGCTCGGCATGGAGCAATACAGATAGACAACAGAGAACGGGCATATGTTGGTGGAGCCGACGACGACGACGACGATGACACGCACACCAGTCGGTTGGTGTGATCCGATCGGTAGAAACGGACGAGGAAGGGCGACTGGGGGTGGACAATGACAGTGCTGCCAGGTTTCAACTGTGCAAAATTTTGAGAGCAATGATTCGTTTTCAAGTAATTGATGGTGGAACGAATTGCATCTCCATTTGAGTGGAAACAAGGTTAGGGTTGTTTTGCATTGACAACTCATCTGCAGCGGGAGAGCTATCAATGATTTGTCTTCTTGAAATGAATTGTTGATGGTATCGGTCACGTATGCGGGTGCAAATTGGAAAATCTAAAATTGGAAGCGTTACGAAAATGGTCAGTTTTTGAACGGTACTCAACTCATTTATTCCTCGGTCAATTCCCTATATTTTTGCAGTAACTGGTTGGAAATATTTCTAGCAATTGGACACATTTAAAAAATCGGTGTGCCAATAAGAAGAGAATGAAAAATAACAAATCTAGGGTTTTTTTCATTAGGCATCTCAATTGAGAATTCTCTCGGGCTCGCTCTCTTTCTTCATAAACCAATACCTTTACGTTTTCATTCTACTATTTGTAGAGTATGCTAGCCAACACTTTGTGTTTCGATCTGTGCTAAAAATCTCGAAGTTTAATGGCGCTGAATGAATGAAAGAGCGAGCCGGAAGATCTCCAGTAGTCGCCTATGAAAAAAACCTAGAAATATTAGAGTCATTACTTATAATTGTGAAACACAATTATTCCTATTGACCTTTCGTGCGTGTTACTAACACAGACTTCGTCATTACGTACCTATCTTGTTTGGGGCTGTTTGAAAACTGTGGAAAGAGATCGATGGTTGAAGAGCCCGTCATACCCAAAGGAGCTCATCTGGCGCTTCTAACGTCTATAGAACAGTTCAACCCAGGATTGTTAATGGTCAGAAAACGCTATGCTATAAAGTTGTATATTAAAATAACGCAATGCTGTTGCAAAAATCCAAGAAATTTGACCAGTTCTCTTTCACTACCCGTTCTTTATATTTTCAGACATTCTTCTCTTTTCAGAGAGCGAGTAATGGCGATATAACCGTAAGCCATAGGGAGCTAGGACTAAAGTTGATGCTTAAGTACTAACCGTTCGAAGAGCAATGCAGCTTTTCTTAACCTTCTTAGACTAGATGCTCCCAACGACCATTTTTTAATAAATTTTTGTTCTGTACACCAAACAGGGCATTCTGTTCAACTTTTCTCTCCGACTATTCATTTCCTTTTTCCTTTCAAATCTTCTGAATGCTTCTTGGATTCCTCGTGTTTTTTAAGGTAGATACCAAATCCTCCCTATCACCAACGGTTGTATGGACGTGGTCAGGTGAGTAATGGAGGAGTGTCTTCGTGGAGATTACTGCGTGAAAAAAAGTATCAGTTACTGGTTTCATTTCATGGTGGCATGCAATGTTTTCAACGAATGATTCCTCATCGTAGCTCCATCCACGAGGCGTGCAAACGTCAATGCTAATGCTAATGGTAATGCTAATCTTGTTTGTAGCTGTTAGAAAACATAGAAATAATAGAAGTTCCAGCGAAATGATTTCAGTGATGGTTCTACATTATTAGCAGGTCTCCCGTACCAAATCCAGGTTTGTGATTCGCAATCTTATTCTATAAAGGGTAACGGGATGTAATGTTAGCCTAGCTCCTTCATTCGGCCTATGTACCAGATACAAGCCATCAACGTAGGGATAATCAACAAAATCATGTTGCTATTAGGATGACCGATATAATCCGAAGTAATTGAGACAATATTAATCAACTTATGGTTGTTCACTTCCGCGTAATTTTCGATTTCTTGAACTTTTCGGGCATCATGATTTCACTGGTTAAGCTAAACACATGATCTACACGATCTTCAAGTGATCTAAATGCGGCTTCTTTGAATCTATAAAGCGAGAAATGCGTCTGGATGTACAAAAAAAAAGTTACACGTTACAAATTAACTGCTTACATAGCTAAAATAACAATGATTTTACAAGAAAATCATAGACCCAATGTTAGGGACATATTTTTTTGTGTGTTCCCAACTATGGCCTGTTGTATCAATAACGTAGTAACAAGGTTGTTATTGGTAAAATTTCAAGTTTAATGCATGTGTTTGTGGTTGCTTATATTCAAGTGGCTGATCTAAACACAAACCGAAGGAACTAAGCCGTTGTATAGTGAATTATAATGTTTTCATAATTGAATGGCTACACAGAAAAAAATAATTAATTTTAACAGGCGCATGAAATTTCCCCTCGTTGAATTCTAAACCAAAGCAAGCGTAAACAACGATATTGTTTACGCTTGCTGGTTTAGAGTAACGAGAAAACTAAATGCGCCTGTTAAAATTAATTATTTTTTGTGTGGCCATTCAGTATGAAAACATTATAGTC
>JASCZW010014318.1:0-23231 GCA_034211315.2 Aedes japonicus
AACGCGCATTGGCGACGAGAAAGTTTTCAACCCGAAAGTTGTTTAGGTTCCTGAAATTGAACCCACCACCTCCGACTTGGTGACCTGTGTACTTGCCGACTGACCTATCTGAGCTCCTGATCTACAGAACTTGAAATAATAATGTTGCTTCGTTTGGCAGCAGATATCGATTGTTTACGACATTGGCTATTATGCGTGCTGGGTGACCACTTCATTTTAACTTTCGAATTCTTGCCGGACTTTCTAACTGCTCTTTTTGATCATTTGTCCGACTGCTCCCAAAAACAAGAATTCAATAAAAGTATAATTTTGAATGGTAGCGCTTAAGACGAAGCCAACCACTGGTAAATCTTCCAGTAGAGGAAACAACTTGAAAGCCGCAAATAGAAGATTGGTGAGATCATTCCATATTTCATTGAATAACATAATTCCTAAATGCATAATTCAATTTAATAACTGGTAGTGTTGAAACATCATAACTGTTCTGTACTGTAGTCGAAAAATATGAGACACACAAAAATGGTCGCCAAAAATTCATTCTAAGTCGAATTTCCTTCTAAATTTCAGGGAGTAAAAAACAACGTTATGGTTAGGTTTCTATTTCTTTGGTTTATTGTATCTTCTCTCCATGATCGAGTACCCACATATTGTCCTTGGCACAACTTATATGAGTGATCTCAGTCGTTGCGAATCAAAACAAACCAAAAAAAAAAGAGTTCCTCTCCCATGTGCGCATCAATAAACAGAGTGCACACAATAGATCGCTAGAATAACTATACAAGCTACAGTCGTACATGAGCGTCTTCCAAACCGGACATTTTTGTCTGTTGAAGTGGCGAACTTAGTCCGTGCTTCGACCTACCCCGCAGTGGGATGTTAGGCAAAAATGGACGTCTTTGGTTCGAGTACCACTGTACACATGCCCTTTTCGCTCAATTTCCTAAAAACATCTTTTTTATTTCCAAGCCTGCCGCACACTGACGGAACTATCAAAACTTTCTCTTCATATCTTTCTTTCTAGCCAAAAACATGAATGTTCACTATTGGTGCCTCATGGTGATGAGCGAACATCTCCTTCTACATCACCACTTATAAGGTTTTGGGCAATAATGGGGCCGATTTCTTTCGATACTTTTACCCACTGTTTCATTAACTTTCCTTAAATTCGAGCCAACTCGTTCTCGATGCGTATGCCAAAACCTCAATTTTCCAAGGGTGTAGCCGCTGAAATAGGGGGTTTTATTCGTCGTTTTTTTGTACCCCTGTTTTAGTCCAAAACTTCAATTTTCCATCAGGTGGACTCTGGAAACCTTTGTATCCGGTTTTCTCCAGAAATAGGCCTCCGTGAGATCGCAGAAAAGACAACAATCACTTCTGGAGGCATTCGTCTCGGTAAATTTGCCCATTCATAGTACCACCATTTGAGGGGCCGGAGGGAGGTGTTGGGTTGGTCGTTAGTGTTTGAAGATACCCACAGATGGCCTGCCAATCCAAAAACTTTTTGACAAACTTTTCCATGATATAAGTCTCGTCTCTCTCGGTACAACTTCCTACAGTGCGGGATTTGTTAATCATTCCGATGTGGTTATTGTTTTTTATTAAAAATACTTTACATCCATCGGATGCATTCGTATCTGGTTTGGTTTGGTACTTTTTGACATTTTAGGCGCCGAGTTCATTGTTTTTCGACAAACCAGACAGAAAACCGCCGTCCTGAGGAACACATTGTACGAGGTCCGCAGGTGGTCTTCATGTATTTCATCCCAGGCTGCCGCCAGATGTCGCTTCAAGACTTCCTCACCTTTATGTTTTTTAGAGCAGACCTTGGCCTCCACCATACTCCAAACAGCGAAGTCCATAGGCTGGCTCCCACTCGCCGGCAACTCCGAGCTCGAAGTTAATCCTGGAAAATGTTCCAGAGTTGGGTTTCTTCGCTTTGTGAGCCGATGCCGAGTTTGGATGGAAATCTCAATCCCTGGAACCAAAATGATGACGTGCCCACGGTTCAATGACGTTCTGTGGAACTAGATCCCAATGCGTATTTTGGTTGATCTTGAGTGATTCCGGCCAAAACCATCAACGATGCTGGTTGCTGTCGTTTGGTGCTGTCAGCACGTTGGCATTGGTAACAACCTTTCTGGCAATCGATTTCTGTCGTTCTGATTATTCACAAACAGTGTGTACCAACATGACAATGAACCATTTCTTAATAAAAGCTGCAATTTTAATCACCACAAACATCTTTTAAAATTGCACCTACCTAGCCCGCGAGAAGAGTTAAAGTTAAATACGTGGTAGACACTATTAAAAACACGACAGACTCCTGAAGAACTCGGGGTGTGTGGATGAGGGTGTAAACTCCTCCGATCCACTAAAACCCCACCCCTCTGGCCTGTCGCTGCTCATTTCGCCACTTGTCCTGTAGCTCTGAGACAATCTGGAAAGCCGCACTTTTTACCGCTTCCCAAGTGTCCAATTTTTGAAACATTCTCTGGCCGAGATTGTCCGGGGTCGTGTCCCAAACGCTCACGGCCATCATGCCGTTCTTTGCGTCGTTGAAGCGAGGGCAAACGAAGAACACATGTACTTTTGCAGATACTGTCTGAAGCAGCTGAGGCCTGACAGATATCTTTGTTCAATGAGTAACTTCCTCATGACACCGATCGACCCATCCAGAATATTTCCGGAATTAGACCGTGTCCACCGGAAATATTCCACTCTCTCTGCCACCTGGCCATCGATGTAACTCTGGTGGTCTTGTGAATACCTCTTGTGCCCTGTTCCAGGAAATTTCACATAGGACTAACCTTAATTTGTTGATCTTCAGCGACTCCGAGCAAAGATATCTATGAACATTCAAGAATACAAGAGAAAGTGGGGTAAAACCAGCCATATCTTCGTTCACAGAGCCGTGCGGTAGTTAAAACAGCTTCTATTCGATTTTCCAGGAAATTTCACGTGTGACTAGCACTATTTTCTTGGCCTTGAGCCTCTCCGTGCAAAGATGTCTATAAATTATTGAAAAATATGAGGGGAAGAGGGGTGAAATAAGCTCTATAACTCCACAACCATATCCATGCGGTGATTGAAACTAGTTCCATTCGATTTCGTAGACAATTTCCAAGCAGAAATGGGAAGGTCCATTAATTATGTCACGCAGTAATGGGGGAGGGGGGGGTTTGGGAAAACGTGACGATCCATACAAAAAAATTTGAAGGTCCATACAAAAAACGTGACAAGGGTGGGAAGGGGGGTTTGTAAAAAGTCAATTTTTGCGTGATGTTATTAATGGATGTTCCCAATGGCCTTGTTTTCAAGCCGCGCTTAAAAGCGACAAAAGTTACAGATTTTTTCCTTAGTTTTCATCAGTTCTTGCCCACTGTGCATTGCTCGAAGCACTCTGTATCCTCTTTTATGATGATGCCGACGGGCATCATCCCCGCACGTCGAGGGTGCCCACCAAACATCAATGCTGAATAACTGTTTGTTCAAACAAATTTGGAGTAGTTGTTCAGATTTTTCTTCTAGACACTGAAGTAGCGGACACCTCGCCTCTTGCGCTGGATTGCCACTTCGGCCGTCTTGGTGACGGACAGATGGCATCCACCTTCGACTTCCCTTTACGGAAGCCAAACTGGTTTTTTGACAGACCACCTATACCTTCCGTATATTTTGCCAATCTGTTGTGAATAGCCTCTTGAGCACTTTACTCGCTGTATTCAACAGGAATATAGGATTATATGCTGATGGGTCCGCTGATGGCTTCCCTGTCTTCGGTGACATCCATAGAGTCTGGATTTTTCAGGCGTCCGGGAAGACGCCCTCGTCTAGACAACTTTGCATCGCCATCCTGAACATTCCGGGTGCCATTGAAATAGCCAGGCCAGGTTCGGAATACCGTCAGGTCCTGGCGCATTTTTTACCTTCAGCAATTTGCCTATCGCGATGAGTTCCTCGTTTGTAATGGTCGTTTTGTCCATTACGTCCGCGATGCCATTGTCGTGGGGCAATTCTGCCGTTACGTGGGGCCAGGATTTTTGGTCATGGCTCGGAAAGAGTCCTCTAATGATGACCTGTAACATCTCTGGTGATTGTTCGGTTGGAGCTGTCGTGACCTTAGTTTTGGCTATTACCACCCGATAGGCATCACCCCATTGGTTCACGTTGGCTTTCGAACACAGACCCTCGAAGCAGGTTCGCCTGCTGGCCTGTATGTCTTTCTTAAGAGCAGCCTTTGCGGTGGCTAGCACCACGCGGGCTCCGTTTTTTCAGGGTCCGACCTCGTTATTTGCATCCTCCTTCTAGCTTGGTGGCAGGTTCTCCGGAGGTCGGCGATCGTCTCCGTCCACCAGTACAGCGGCAACCCTAGATTTAACCTTTCTGGACATGGGTGCGTCGCACACTCGTGTCAGTAGTGCTACGAGTTGATCACCGCAGGGATCTGTTCTCTGCGGACAAACCGAGTGTGCCTAGTGCTGTGGGTGATACTATAGCGAACCACCAGATAGTCGCTATAGGTGTAGTCATCCTCCACTCTCTAGTTGATCAACAGCCCGGGACTGCATAACGTCAGATCGATAATCGATTCCGCTCCGTTTCAATGGTAGATACTTTAGTACCTATGTTGGCCAGGTCTACGATGGGCCTGGCCAGAACCTCAAGCAATATCTGGCCCCTTGGGTTGGTAAGGCGGCTGCCCCACTCTAACGCCCAGGCGTTGAAGTCGCCCACTACTACTAGCTACGGCCAGTTAGCTCCGTTGTCAGCCGATCTACCATTTTGTAAGAACTGGTCAATCGAGCATCTCGGCGGCGCATAGCAGCTGCAAATGAACACTACGTTCACTTTTGCAACCGCTAAGCTCTCGTTTGAGGTGGACAAAACCTCCTGTTTTCGTTGCCGGCAGGGATACTGTATGGGTCGGATATTATCGCGATATCCGTTCCTGACTCGCGAACTGCCTGACACACCAGTGGTTTAGATTCAGTTGGGTTACCCGAACTGTGTTTGCCTTTTTGTTTACCCTTGTAGGCCGGGCACTTAGGACCTCCCGTGACGTGCTTGCCATGTTATTAAAAGCAACATAGTAACACTCACTACTGGTTCAGATACTTGATTTTAAAAAAAAATCTTTAAATTCATTATCCCTTCATTCGATTGGATTCGACCCTGGCATGCTTTCCCTGATGAATTGAATAGCACTAACCTCAGTGGTTTGATCAGCCTGTGGACTACCAAATCGATGACGAAAGCGAAAGTCAATTCAAGACGTAGATACAAATTCCGTATTCCACCTACCGCTGCTGACTGCCGTACCTGTTTCAGACCATCTAAAGGCATCGCATTACGCGCGGAAACCCATATAATTTTTTTTGTTTTCTGCCATTCTTTTTAACTCCTGGGACCGAAAAAAATCCATTGCTCCAATAATGTTAAACTCAGAAAGAAGCGAGCCCAGGACAAAATCAACCGAGACACTCAACATGATCCGCATTTCATGCAACATAGGAAATAGACGTCAACCGCCCTAACGACGATAATTCCGATGTTAGATGGGTAATGCACATTCGCTCGCTAGGGTTGAGTATAAATCGTCGTGAATAATAAATTTACGGGCACTGGTAATTGATGGCCATATATGGTTAGAGAAACAGAGAGGAGAGCATGAGTGGGTCTCCTGTGCGTGGTTTAACTATTTTATTTACGCAGGTGGTTGGACGATTTGTTTCTTCTCCGGGATCCTTAACCGGCCAATTAACAAATGGTGGTGATGATGTTTCGATGGAATGATCAATTGCTGCCGAAATAGTGATGAATTATTAAAATGATTTGGCTTGGGAAGCAAATTTTCCGTTCATGATAATGAGGTCCTAGGTGTTATCAGAGCAATAATTCAGGGTGGCCCCGGTAGTTGGTAATTTATTGACATGACGAAACACAACATGGAACTTAGTTATAATTATTTAAGAGGAGAATATTGACGTGGGATACAAGCAGGAAAGTCCTTTTTCGACTCCGTATCGAACTGATCTCTCGAGACACATTTGCCTTTCGGCTTAGTTGAATTTACAAAGATTGTCATAGTTTCTCTACACCAATAGAATAGTCGTATCGTCGATGATGGTAAAACTTTTCCATGAAACTTGCAAAAGTAACAGCAAATTATGCACAGCTCGAAGGAAGAGCATATTTTGTAAACATAGGAAGTATTGAATTACCGCTTCTCCGCTCAACCATCGTACATTTGAGTAGAAGTGGTGTTCTCGGCATCAAATTGTCAGAAAGAGCAAAAGGAACAAAGCGTAATTTTGCTGGAAGGAAGATATTTCAACACCTTTCAATGGCATTATACAAAACTAATAGCACCATGCTCTTCTGGGTGCCGGAAGCGAACGGAAGTAACTTTCTTGTGTGGTTATATTTATAATTCATGGTATTCTTGCACGAGAACGACCGGAAAGCTAACATCACAAGCTTACTGCACACGATTGCTCGGGCTGTCAAGGAAATTACTGTTCCGAAGGGGTTTGTAGAAATTTTCGTAGTAAAAGGGAATATGCAAGAATGCAACCATGGTATCGGCACTTCAGAGTTAACTTTCTTAAACCACAAAAGGCTGCATCCGTTCTTATGATTTTGGGTTTGGTTTTGCGTTGTGGTTGACATCTGAAAAGATCAAAAAATACAGAATCACAGCAATAAGGTTTCTAGACTAAATTTGCCTATGAATGACATCCAGACCAAACTATCAATCCCACCCAGTGTTCTTCACAAAATATTCTTCACCTCTATCTTTTCTTAAATTGCAGAAGCCCTGAAGTATCACGGAACCCGCTTGACAGACTACGAGAAGCAGGAAATTGAAAAATATCCAGAGGTCTACTACCTAGGTCTTGATGCTTGCAAGATAAACGCCAAACCGGGCACAGCACTCAACTCCGGCTACGATGATGACAATGGCAGTTACAATAAGGTAGTTGTTCAATCTTTCCTTGTGCCCACCATTAGATAAAAAAAAACATCCTCCCGCTATCGCTCCACAGGTGATTCACGACCACGTTTGCTACCGGTACGAAATCCTGGAGGTAATCGGCAAGGGCAGCTTCGGACAGGTGATCCGAGCCTTGGACCACAAAACCAACCAGCATGTGGCAATCAAAATCATTCGCAACAAGAAACGCTTCCATCATCAGGCCCTGGTTGAGGTCCGGATATTGGATGAACTGCGCAAGAAGGACGTGGATGGAGCATACAACGTGATACACATGCTTGACTACTTCTACTTTCGCAATCATCTGTGCATCAGTTTCGAGTTGATGAGGTAAGTTACTAAATTTCTTTGTTTTTTTACTGCACTATAAACCAACATTTAAGGGAACTCTAGGTGAAATTTTTTATTGGAATCCGTGAAATTTAGCGATCAAAGTATTCAATACGGTTGCAAGGGCCGTTGGGTCCCCAGCACGGTGCACAACATGGGCTAGACGATCCGTATGGTCCACAGGGTCCGCAAGGGTTATATACTCCGGTAGATGGACCATAGCAAGGTCCACAAGTCGGTACGAAAGCACTCGGGAAAACCTACAAACATTTTCAAATAACATTTTGGTGTTTGCTGATTTCCAATGAAAAATACTTACATATGGACCGCATGGAGCGCAATAAGGAGTACATTGCTTAATTTTTCTTGGCATTGTTTGATCGGGACGAACGATGTACGGTAATGGTATGGTTCACTTGAATTTTTTTAACAGTTATTAGAATTTTATCTACTTACTTTGCGGCCGTTTGAATCGAACAATAGTTTCAAAGTGACAATTTAAAGGCTCGAGAAAACCAGTGTCTACTTTGTTTTCGATAATCGACTCAATTGGGTGCGTTAAGGATGGAACAGACTGCCACGTTTTTTTTTTCCACCGCGGCAGCTAAAAATCAAGACGATGAAGGTAGCTTGTGCAAGTGCACAAACCGACGCGATTGAAAAACGTTGGTTTGTGCACTCCAATAAGTCACCATGTACACTCAGTAGCAAATAAAAGCCGAGCAAAATTTTGCTTCCAAAAAACGTTATGTTCAACCTTCTGTTACTTTGTCAATTATCAATATTTTTGAAAATTCGACAACACTATAACCAATATGAGACCAAAATTTCAAGATGATACACTTTCTAAATTTGAAGTTTTGATAAAATATGTTGAAAAAGCTGTTTTTGGACATACCAATTTCAAAAATCCGTATTTCTTGTGAAAAATTCAGGAAGCATTTTAAAAATATCACCATATCCTGAAAAAATTTAAGAAATAATCTGCACAAAATTTGAACTGCTTCCATTTAAAGTTGACGAACCAACATGACTGTTTCCCCGTTTCACCTGATATTGACTATGCTGAAATATCGGCTTAAGAAAAAATAGAAGCGATATCTAAAGACTGTATTCGATGAAATTTGGACACACAAAAAGGTAACCAAAAATTTTCCTTGAGTCCGATTCTTTTCAAACTTTCTGGAAATAAAGTACTACTAAATGGTTAAGTTTTGACATCATTGGTTTATTGAATCTCTGCTCCCATCCAAAATGCCCGCACCTTTGCCTTGACCCCTTTCATTAAATTTTGGGCAATGATAGGACCGACTTGTTACTTACTTTTAACCACACTTTCTTTAGTTCAAGTTCATTTTCTATCAGTTTTGGAGTTTTAACGAGCTTTGCCTTCATGATTGCCCAACATTTTTCAATTGGGCGAAGTTCTGGAGTGTTTGGAGGGTTAACGGCTTTTGGTACAAAAACTACATTATTATCTTTGTACCAGTTTAAGACGGGCCGGGCATAGTGGCAAAATGTCAAATCCGGCCAAAACAGTGTCGGGCCATCGTGAGATCTCAAGAAGGGCAGAAGTCGTTTTTGGAGGCATTCGTCCTTGTACATTTGTCCGTTGACGGTCCCAGAGGTGATGAAGGGCTGACTCATTTTGCCACATCCGCAGATCGCTTGCCAGACAAAGCATTTTTGGGCGAATTTCGACAGTTTCTTCTTCCGTACACTCTCCGGAACGGCCAACTTAGAGGTGGCGACGTAGTTTTCCTGTCTTGGCATTTGTTTGGTGTCGGCCGTAATGTAGGTCTCATCGTCCATCACAATGCAGAACGGTTTTGTGAGCGACTCCCTGTACAGTTTTCTTGCACGAGGTTTGGCCACCGAGTTCTGTTTATCGCTCCGGTTCGGTGCCTTCTGAACCTTGTACACATGTAATCCAGAACGTTTCATTGTTTTCTGCACAAAACAAACTGAAACTTTCGCCTTTTTCGCAAAATAATTTGTTAAAAATCAGATAAAAATTGATATGGGAGTTTTTAGGCTCAGGACGATGTAATGGCCTCCTTTTGGGTGCAGGTGTTTCCCCTGCTTTAGTGTTTCGCGTTCAGGTCGCCGGCGATGATAAACTGCCTCTGCCTTCAGCTTACCCAAGTAGCGCACTACGGTCATACTTAGTTGTAGTAACTTGATTATGACTTAGCAAGGCATATTTATGTTATCTCAATCGAATGGCAACATGTGTGCTACTAGTGTAGCTTGCGGATTTCCTTTCGTAGGACTTCGTAAGCCGTTGCCCCATTAGCGGAGTTGGCTTGTTTAAGAAAGTAGACCAAAATGAAGCCCTAGCAGCACACTTGTTATAAATCGGCTGAGCTTACTTCAATGGGACTTAATTATGTCATAATCAAGTTGCTGCAACTAATTATGACGGTTTGGTGTTGCTTGGGAGTGATAAGGCCGATGGCAGATTTGGGCTAAACTTCGATGGCTTTGATAAACTGCGACTGGCAGCTTCGATGACTTGCTTGTACTCGAGTGTAGCGATGTCTTTTGAAGTGGTGAAGGCACCTTCTGTACCAGGCAAACTGGTTCCTCACTTATAGTCGGGCATTAGTGACCGTTGAACCGGCGTCGTCATAGCACAGCCCCTTGGAGTTGGCTGGTTGTGGCATGGTTAAGGAAGCGGGTGACCTAACGTGACGATTCTTTTGACCTATTGCCACGGCAAAAAGTAGACCGGGAAAGGCTTGGGTTGGAAATTTTAAGAGCTCCACGAAATTTGTTTTGCAAAATAGTATCATATAACCCAAGTCGCTTAGCATACTTTTCTCTTGTGCTATTTTAACTTAAAGTGCCTACAAGCATTGCGTGTTCCTGTAAGGTGCCAAACGTGCAGATGTGTTGACAGTCCAAACTTAAATTTTCGCTGTTCCTGGCAACCAGCCATTTGTTTTGGTTTCTACCAGAAATAAACAATACAGAAAACAACAAGCAGCAGGGCACTGAAGCGGGTCGCTTCTATGATTTTGAGGACATAAATTGCAAATTTCTAAATGAGAAAGCGGACTTTCCTAGTTTAGAATAGTGGATAAGACATTTTTCAAGTGTTTGCTTAAGTATTTGAGTCTAATCGGAACTCGGATTGAATAATTTCAGTGGAATACAAAAATTGCTCATAGCGTACTTCTCCCGAGCACCCAAGGACAATGGAAGGATGAATGAATGTAACTGAGTTGTTCACAATTTGATTCTTCTGCAGTTGATATGAGATGAAGGTGAAATTCAGATGGCTGATCGATACACAATCTCAATCCTCCGTGAAGGTAACAAAAGCAGTTCGTGTGGCGGAATTCTGTTAGTCATAAGTCCAACGAAATTCCCAGTGCAACCCGGTCTAGGGCAAGAACCGCATGTCTCCTTCCATTTGCTGAATGATCTCGATGGTTAGTTGAGGCAAGGACTGGCTACAGAGGGGTTTTTTTTTATGGTTCGGATGTGGAGTTTGATCGTACCATACTCAGCCTCAAATTTGTTCCAAGAATATGCCTTTGTTCAAAGATACAATTATTGGTCGGAATTTGCTTGTATACTCAATTGATTATCTCATGCTTTTCCACCTCATGATTTACGTGAATTAGTGTACTGTAAGATTTCAAATGCAAATTCAACCAAAATTCTCGCTAGATTGAAATGACGAAACAAACAAAGTGTAAACAATGTCACCAACAACAACGCATATTGGCAAGGTTGCGGTTTTTTTTATTTCTGAAAGATCAACTGTCAAAAGTGTTCCTCAGTGTTCCACACATGTGGTATGGATTGAAAATTGAAGTAAAACATTGTGGATGACACACTGTTCTAAGCGACTTACCCTTGATATAACATTTATAACTTTTGGAGGGAAAGCAAAAAAATGTTCAATAAATATGATTTGTGGAACAACACAGGATGTTTTATGAAAAGACAGGCATGATTTAGTAAATAAATTTGAGAAACTTTGCAGAAAAAAACATTCGTTGAATTCTTGGATGAATCATAGAAATTCTGTAAAGAATCTATAATGATAACGTTTGCATTGAAAAAATTGACTCTTTTCGTATGGCGATAAAAAAAAAGATAAGATAAATTTCCCATGGAAAGCAATTATTTAAGCTTACTTGCAAAAACAATTGACGCCCTTGCAAACGGCCTTCCGGCAGTTAACCGGAACATTCTCAATGGCGAACGAAAACATGCGTGTAGGCATGTTTTTGAGTTATTTCTTCAGTTTATTTATCAATTCCTTCTCAAGTTTTCGCGACAAAATAGTTGGAGTAGATCTTACGCTTCAGGTGTGCCCAGAAATTCTCGATCGGACGCTGCTTGGGAACGTTGGACGGGTTCGCCGAATCGGGTATCACATCGATATTCCATCTCCTCCAATGATCGCATTGTGGAATAGTGAAATAGTGGGCCCACGCCAGATCCGGCCAGAACACCGGGTCTTCGCCCTTATGGTATTTCTTGATGAACGGCGCAACTTCCGGCAAACATTTCGCAGCTACCATAAATTTCCCCGTTCACGGCTAGTCTTGAGCAAAAGAAGAGCGGCTTTGACATCCCCTTCCCGCTGATTGTCAGCCACAGCAGCACCTTCTTTGGGAATTTGGTGTGTGAAATGAACTTCACCTCCTTCGTGAAGAAGTACAATACGAAGTGCCCTGCCAGTCGTTGCCAGCCAGGGTGAGATAGGTCTCGTCGTCCATCACCACCGCCACGTCGCGATTCACCGGGAAAATCGAGTTGACCATCTTACTCAGCCACTGCCGCTGTGTCCCACAGTCTTCTTCTTCAGTATCCTTTGGAGCTTCTTGTCGCTCAGGGTCATCGGTCGCCGGCAACCAGGCTTTCTTCTGATGCTCTGATTGTTGTCTTATAGTGCCAAGATGTTGTAGATGCCGGAACGGGCGTATTCTGCGTCCACAAAGAGCCGCACGATGTCCGTATTCGACGCGGTGGGGTGCCTTTCTGTGTACGCGCACACATCCGAACGGAGTTGCTTCACTGTTTTTGCCATCACTGTTAGAGTTCGACTGATAGAGCTATCAGATTTTGTCTGCTGACCCATGGGTTACTATGATTGATGCGGCATGGGTAGTTTTGTCAATGCGGGTGAAGGTAAACCAAGGGTAAGTCGCTAAAAACAGTGTGCCAGCCACGATGTCCTGCACACTAGACAAATATGTCACATACCTGCGGAACTTCGATTTTCAATCCATACCACATGTGTGGCACACTGAGGCACACTTGTTACAGTTGAGCTTTTAGAAAAAAAGAAACCAGCAACCTATAAGCAAGGTTTATAAGCGTTGCTGGCTGCCAGTTACAGATAAACATAAAAATTTGAACTGTCAACACATCGGCACCTTCGGCCCCTTACATGAACACCCAGAACATTGCAATGCTTGTAAACACACTAAAGTAAAATAGCACAGCAGAAAAGTGTGCTGAGCGATCCACTCCGTGAGGTAAACGCATGAAAAATCGGCAATTTTTGTCCAGTTTTTTAATTGCAAACGTTAAACACAATTCTATTAAAAAAAAACTTAAAAATTCCATGGTGTAACTTTTTGAGTGATAACCGATTTTATCCCATTTAAATCAACAGGAGCAATGCGGTTGGGCTACTCACAGAACGTGATGTTGGTATTCAATTGAGAAAAGAAGGTTGATACAGGTAACGCATAAGAGCTGACTTGATTCCATTTAAACCAACTGTGAGGATACTGTTTGAGGCACTCACCAAGTGTAGTAGAGGTATTTCCAGGGTTAGAATGAATGCATCAACCTATTCTTCCTAACATTCATGTGTGCGCACCGTCACCGTACGAAGCGAGTGTGAAAGAGCTAGTTGATTTGTTCTGTCATGCCTGTCGTGCCTTAGAATTGATCGGTTTGTTTCGATGGACAATATTTCGACAAGGATTTTCCATTGGGGCTTAACTGACAAATGGCTTATTTAGTAAATTTTTCTTAATACAAATCTATCGAATAGAAGAACTCTTGTTTTTTGAAGTAGCTGTGGTAGATTAATGAGAAAAGTTTCTAAAGTCAACCAATTCAAGCAAGAAATCGTTGTTTACGTTTGTCAGTTGGGCCCTAATAAAAATCTTTCCCGATTTCAGTCGTCAGATGCCCGAAATTGCCAAAATCATGTGAACTATTGTGCATCTATATGTGGTTGACAGCTATACAGAGCCCCTGGGTATTTCATTGGGAAAACACTTTCAATGAATACAATTATATTCTACAAACTATTTTACTATTGAACTAATATCTGCTTCAAGTAAGTTCCACGTTTTAAAGAGCAATCTATTCTTATCCAACTGAAATTACAATTGAATGATTTGATGAAATTATAGTCTCTATAAGCATTCCGTGCCTTCTGGCAACTTTATACTTCGATTGATTTCCAAGATCAACTATTTTGTACCAAATTATAGCCAATGATTTCATTATCTCCAATCTGCTGACAAAGTCGTAATGTTTTGTGATATAGTGGGCGTAATATTATAATTCGAGATAACTCAATGCAGATGTATTCCTAATTTAAATCTCTTTCTGTGATGTTCCATCAGCTAGTCATAATTTTAAAACCATCTTGATTTTTCTTTTTGATCTTTCAGCCTGATACAAACTATATTTTTTAAAGAAAAACATCCTCCGTATAGTTATCTTCAAAATCCTTGTTAAATTCTCTGTGAATTGACCTTTTAACATGTTTGTATGCTTTGTTGCTTTTCATTTTATCATTCTTGTAAGTAAGGATCTTCTCTTCTCTAGTAGCATACTTGATGCAATTCGGTTGAAATAACCTCAATATGACTCTATTAAATCATAATTAAGTCACCTTCAATTATCACTAATGGCTGTTTTGTGTTGCTTGTGTTATCCTAGTTGGTAAAGGTGCTGCTGCAAAGCTACACCATGGTTCGATTTCTTATCCAGTATAGGTCAATCATGGGACAGCAACAACCACACTAGTAAATCTGTGATAAATTTTTGTATTAATTATTTAGACTGCAAAACAACAAAAACATATCAAACTTATTGCGGAATCCAGGAACAAATACGATGACTTCTCAGATTTGCAAACCACAGTATTACGAGATTCTACTTCTGTGCAACGAATTCAAAAGGCTAGGGATTCAAACTTGACTAACACATAACATTCAATATTCCAATGCAGGTTCTTTTGAATGCTAAAGTTATTTTTGTCGCAGTATCGTTCAATTTCTGTGCAACTGAAATAACTCGCGTTCAACATTAACTTCAAGAAAATTGATTATGACGAAACGAGTGGTTCTAACTTACGAGGTGAAAATATACGAGTCGAATGAGGTGACTCTCTGTGCAAATCAAATTTGAAAGTCACCGCACTCGATTCGACGAATCGTCCTACCCCATTTTTTTATTGTGAGAAGTGGCCAATCAAATGTTAATAGTGGCAACTTTACGTTTAAGTGTGATTAAGTTCCGAGATTCGAAGTAACGATTGTCACCTGGTGAAGTGAGAAAAGGCACCTGCAGTGACGCGACTTTCCATTTGATATACCAGAATAACCCTCAGTGTGTCGTTGTAGAGTAATATATTTGATTTCTCATCAATAATTTCTAACAGTCTAGTATAATCGTAATCGCTATCTTATTTGTCATGTCTGCAATCCGAAAAAATATTAAAAATCTTGTCAAAAAAACATGCTAAAATACATAAAAACAAAACATGTTTTCTTCCCTTTTGGAACCGTCTTTATTCAAGATGAAAAGGAATGCACGAATTCTTCATTATAGGAACATCTTCAACATCCATTGTTTGAGTCACGGCAGAGTGCATATGGTCCGCACGGGCCGCAAGGGCCACAAGGTCCACATGGTCCGCAAGGGCCACAAGGGCCACAAGGGCCACAAGGTCCGCATGGCCCGCATGGTCCGCATGGTCCGCAGGGACCACAAGGTCCGCATGGCACACATGGAGGCAATGGAGCACAAGGTCCACAGGGTAGACATGGTCCACATGGTTTACATGGTCCACAGGGGCCGCAAGGACTGCATCCTATTTGCGAGCACGTTCCAAAACACGGTTGATATGGACCACAAACCGGAGGACAACAGGAGTCAAAACACGGTCCACAGGGGCCCTGATGAGAATATTTAAAATTGACTTATGGCCTGCATACAACACAACAAAAGCTACTTACACATGGGCCACAAGGTACGCAAGGTCCACACAGGGGCCGAGGGCAAGGATTGCATCTGATTTTCTTTGGCATCTTGATGTAAGGAATTTCTTATCCAACCGGTAGCAGTTCTGTTTGATTCTTGGATGAGCAGTGATTCTCTTAACAGTTTCAATCAGCTGGTATATTGTCTGGTTCCAAACGGGATTTTTCTTGAATTTTATCTTTAGTTTAAACTGAAACTTGAAATTTGCTGCTTCGTTGGTCGAAAGTTGAAAGTAAAATGACAATCGGATCGAATTTTCATTGCACTAGCATGCTTTGATAAAAAATTGTTTTGCTCTGGCTGCTGAGATAGGACCAGAGATAGCACAGCACGTGAGACAATACATTCAAGCTAAACAATGCAATAGGTCTTAAGTAGCATTGAGAGATTCTCTTCGTCGACTTTCTCTTTCGTTGATTGTTTGTTAAACGATTTGGTGATGTTTTTGATCCTTAATTACACTTTATATTACCGTAGTGTGTGTTGAAAATATTTGAACATGTTTTTATATAGCCGTAGGAACGCGTATTTCAAGAGAGTATTTCAATGTTGCTCAGAACCTAATGCATTGATCAGCTTGCATTATTCAAAAGTCACATTAGAATTCAAAACTCTCAAGATGTTTTATTTTGATTTTAAGCTGATCGAGTGACATTTATTTACATCACTGTCAGTTAAAAGAATGTTCAGATTGGCATGTTCTTATTGTCTAGAAAAAGTCATAAAGCTTGTAGTACACTGTTTGTCCAATAGCCAAATATTTGGCATAGGCAGCTAGACAGCTGACAGATATCATATATGTTTGTCAGATGCCTATCTGCCTATGACAAATATTTGGCTATTGGACAAACAGTGTACTACAAGCTTAACACTAGAAAAACTTTTGAAAGTTGATGTGATCGCTTATGTTGTTGATCAATATTAAAGATATATTTATATACTTAAATGAAATCAATACTTTTTTTCTACTTAAAATAATTTAAGTACATGTCAGATTGACAAATTATTTGCATAAGCAGAAATAATTTCCTTTTTTTAAATATTCAAATGGATTTTAAAATTATTCTGCAAGCAGCTTAATGCGAAATAATTTGTGAAGCAAAATGTTTTTTATAACAAAGTCATGTCTACAAAATGTTTTTTATAACACATTTATTACAATGGAGAACTAAGCTTCGAAAAAATCAAAGAATCGGTGACTACAATGATGATGAGAAGCTTCGAATGGTATCATCTTGGGATTAATTTTCAACCAAAACTATTCAGTAGCGTTTATGATCACTTCTGAATCAACGAGTGTGATTTTAAGATATGATTTTGCAAATTAATAAAGCATGAATGATTTTAAAATTTGATTCATGTCGTGACAGCTCAAGAAATTTTAGTGTTTGTGAACGAATTCCTTCGTTTACTTGATCCCTCAAACTATGTCAATGGGTTTAAAAATAGGAATATAATCTATGAATGGTCTTCGAATTTTGGATGAGCGATTGAATTCCTTAGAGGATGTAGAATGTAAGGGCAAATCCTGATCTTATTAAAAAATAAGACAATTTCCATATAGAGATCTACATTAGCACTGACGTTTGCACACCTCGTGGATGGAGCTATGATAAGGAATAATTCGTTGAAGACATTGCATGCCACCATGAAACGAAACCTAATTACGGTTACTGATACGTTTCTTCACGCAATAATCTCCACGAAGACACTCCTCTATCGCTCACCTGGCCACGTCCATGCAACCGTTGGTGATAGGGAGGATTTGGTATCTACCTTAAGAAGACACGGGGAACCCACGTAGCCTTCAGTAGATATCAAAAGAAAAAGGAAATTAATAGTCGGAGAGAAAAGTTGAACAGAATGCCCTGTTTGGGGTACAGAACAAAAATGAATTCAAAAATGGTCGTTGGGAGCATCTTGTCTAAGAAGGTTACGTGATGCTCCATTTCTCTTCAGACGGTTGGGACTTTAGCATTAACTATAGTCCTAGCTCCTTATAGCGAATGGTTATAGCGCCATTGCTCGCTCTCTGAAAAGAGAAGAATGTCTGAAAATATAAAGGGGCAGTCACCGAGATAAGCCTATCCACTTCATTTCCATATAGAGATCTACAATGCAGAAATTGGAAAATTCTCATAGAAAAATTAAAATACTCATAGTTAAAATTTAAATTTCCATAAGCTAATGATTCTCAAGCAATAAACAAATCCAGCCAATCAAATTTTCAGAATTTTAGGAGATGTTAATCATTGTGCCACTGTAACTCCTTATCCCATGAACCCGTAGCGTGCCATAAAGAGCCTCTCGGAAGCCCCTAATCTCTCCGAATCAGTCCTGCCCTAGGTCCTGCCACCCGCTGCCTTCATTCATAATAATCGTTCTGGACCTGCTGTCGGTTATGAAGAGGGGGTTATTGTCGTTATTGTCCTGTGCAAATCGTGGCTCGATTCCCGAATGCTTTCCAGCCAGGTTTTTGTCACTGACTATGAAGTTTTTCATTGCGATCGAAATTTGCAAATTTGCATCGAGTGCCAACAGCAGCCAGAAAAAAACTGATAGATTGCTCGCTGCAGATGGGAGGCGAGGGCCTCATCGAGTTCAGGATTATGAACTCAATGATACTCACTGCCGGTCCGTTTACTCAGTTATGGAGAGTGTGACTCCAGTTGATGAGATATTCGTTTTCAGCGACTTCAATTTGCCTGGCGTTTCGCAGTAGAAATTTGCAATATCCCAGTACATTTACTAGTGCTTATAAAAACAAAACTAAATGTGTTAATTGAATCTAAAGTTCAGTACAGCCGTGAAATTTTCTTTTGTCTTAACTTTTATGCTCAAAATTTCCTGGCTGTACTGAACTTTGGAATTTCAATTAACACATTTGGGCCTATAACACCCAATAAATGTACTTTGGGATATTCTACTTGCAAAACGCCAGACAAATTAGTCGCTGGCTGAGTATCATCAGCTGGAGTCCTCTCAACTGGTAAAACAGACCGACAGTGAAATCTTCATTGAGTTCATGTAATCTGAACTCGATGAGACCTCTTCCCATGCGTAACAATCTATCAGTTTTTCTGGCTGCTGAACTCGATGCAGACCTACTGGGAGCAATGAAAACTTCATGGTGACAGAAATACAACAAACATTCGGGAATCGTACATTTACTGGGACAACTGGCTGACAACCCCCTCTTCATAACCGTGCCGTAAGTATCAAAACATTATGAAGTGACCTGGCAAACTAATTTCTCAGAGATAGAATTTCAGGAAGGCCTCGGCATACGAGTCATGAGATAAGGAGATTACAGTGGCCTCTAGAATTCTGAAATTGATTGGCAGATTTGTTGTCTTGAGAATCGATAGCTTATGAAATTTAAATTTTGGCTATGAGATGACACAATTTTTCTATGAGAACAATTCAATAGATATATATGAAGTGAAGTGGTGAAAACATCTTGCCTATATATTTTCAGACATTCTCAACTTTCGAGAGGCAACAATATAATATTCGCTATAGAGCTAGGTTATAGTTAATGCTAAATTCAACCGTCTGAAGGCGATGAGCATCGCGTAACAACTGGATGCTTCCTATTTTAATTACAATAAACAAATCCAGCCAATCAGATTTTCCAGAATTTTTAGGAGATGTTAATCATTGTTTCACTGTAACTCCCTTATCCACCAGACCCGTAGCGTGCCATAAGGAGCCTCTCGAAGCCCTAATCTCTCCGGATCAGTCCTGCCCTAGGTCCTGCCAAGGTGCCTTCATTCATAATAATCGTTCTGGACCTGCTGTCGGTTATGAGGGTTATTGTCGTTATTGTCCTGTGCAAATCGTGGCTCGATTCCCGAGGTGCTTTCAGCCAGGTTTTTGTCACTGACTGTGAGATTTTTTCATTGCGACCGAAATTTGCAAATTTGCATCGAGTGCCAACAGCAGCCAGAAAAAAACTGATAGATTGCCCGCTGCGGATGGGAGGCGAGGCCATAGAAAAGATTCATGTGGCAGTGTAGAGCAGGTTAGGACAGTTATCGAGCTAGGTGATCGCATACTTTAATATTGCGCCTGATCGAGTTCCAGGATTATGAACTCAATGGTTACTCACTGTCGGTTCCGTTTACTAAACTATGGAGGCGTGTGACTCCAGTTGATGAGATATTCGTTTCCAGCGACTTCGATCTTGCCTGGCGTTTTGCGGTAGAAATTTGCATTATCCCAGTATCATTTGTACTCAGTGCTTATAAAAGAAAACTAAATGTGCTAATTGAATCTAAAAGTTCAGTACAGCCGTGAAATTTTCTTTTTGTCTTAACTTTTTATGCTCGTAACTTCCACTGCTCTCTTGAACATACTAACGGGGATTCCCCTAGGGGGGTGGCCTAAGGCAGTCGAGAAGGATTTGCTGACTGGACAAGGGCCCGTGGAGTCACCAGTCTCGTAGTCATGCGAAGACACGTGGCCTTCGTGGCCGTAGTCTTCCGAAGCGTCCTCACGAGATCGGCCCCGACCCTGCCGCAAGAGGCCATCACGTAGGCTACTCTCTCAGAACAACCTGCTGAGAATAGTCCTGCAGCCATAGGTAATCCTTGCACTAATGGTGGGTTCTTATTACACATCACATCACATCACACTTCAATTTGCCTGGCGTTTCGTGGAGGCTATCCTGTAGCGGATTTCTATATTCATATCTTGACGATACTACACTTCAGTATTAAAAGTCGAGTATCTTTAATAGTACAGTATTTAACAGCTTACACTTTCCAAGAGTCTAGAGTGTTGTCGTCTTGAGCAAAGTTGTTTGGAATATAAAATGTAGTAATTTTACTTCATCAGATTAGTTCCAAATTGAGTCACAGAGATGACGTTGTAGTCTATCTTTGGAAAACTAGGAAAACTTAAATTATTACTTCACTTGATAACTTTTTCAAAAAAAAATACATGAAAAATCGAAACACTTTCTTAAATTATCAGTAGTAAACGCGACCAAAATTCAATTACATTCCACTACAGAAAGCTTATCTTTTGACACAAAAGATACACAAGATAGTTTAAAAAAGTGTCTCAGTTTTTAATTTTTTTTTAAGAAAAAGTGATCAAGTGAAGTGTTAATTTAAATTTTTCAAGTTTTCCAATTACAATCGTTCTACTAATACGCTCGTGAAAGTGTTTTTTTGAAGTGTTTTTTTAAAAAAAGTGAAGTCGGTGCCAAATTAAGCTCTAGAGAGTTGCCGTCTTTGGCCAAATTGTTTGGAATATAAAATGTATTCATAAATAATGTTTAAAAATATGAAAATTTGGCTCTGTAAAGATGATTTGATTGAGGCTGTACAAATAAATGATTAATACAAAAATAAATAAAAGGTATTCCTTTGTCATTATCATATTCATTTCAAATTGCACCGCAAGATGGCAGTCTATATTTGCCAGATGGCCCGTCAAGGTGGTGGATCCGTTCCTGCCTTGACCTACCCCTCATGGAAATGTGTGGCAAAAGAGTGAGTTTGCTTTGAAATAGTACATAACAAAAGCCCTACGCTCAATTTCAAACTACACAATAGGTTTTTTTTGCACGGGTGATATGTTCCACTTTTAGTATGAAACCGTGTAAAAAAAGACCATATAGAGTTGATAAACTCACTTACTTAAACATTTTATATTGCCTAGATTTTGTTTTTATGCATTACCTTTCCATGAAAATACAGTTTTTCAAATTTTGAGTATTTACACCAAAAATTGAGAATTTTTTGAAAAACTCACATATGATTACTTTTGGCCCAAAACGTAAAATGTGATTCGAATTAGGTCGATAGCTTGTTCTGTTCTGGAGTTATCGCGAAAACAAACAGTGTAAAAAAAGTGTACTTCTATTCAATTTCATAAACTGTCGAGCTCTATCGGACCTATCGATACTTTCTCTTCTCATCGTTGGTTCTAGCAGAAATTGCTGCACACTGCTGGGATCCCGTGATGTTGGGAAGATATTTCAAAACATTATAATTTAAATTTAGCGCACTGTACGCAATAAGAACATAATTAGTATTGTGCCTAGGTTGAAATTTCATAATTCTAAAAAGAGTTGAAATCAATATTAACCCTAATGTCTTATGTGTCAGTTTTTTTAATACCCGAGGAAGGTTAAACATGTTGGTGCTGATAATTTTGGACTGTATTTCGGGCAGATTTCTTCTCAAATGATCATAACAGACTTTGACTATTGTTGGAAGATACTTTCAAAAGAAAAATGAATTTTAATTTTGTGGTGTAAGTCATTTTTCTATCAATGATTTTTATTGTACCATCTTTTTGAAATATACATAGAACGCCAGTCACGAAACGGTGTTGGCACCTGAATTTGATTTCCTCTTTCGGGTGAACCGAACGGATCGCTGTGCAAGCAACGAGCGAACAGACTGATGATGGTGTCCTAGCTGCTTCCTAGTACACTTGTTTTGACTGGAGCTTGATGTTGTAGGTATTAAGCTGGTGTGGAAAGATAGTTATATGTTGTTATATGTGTTGCCGTTGATTCGCGGGAGGGAAGGATTTGCTAGAATTCGGTTGAAATTCTAAAAATAATTACTAGTGGATAGGCGAAGGACGTTTCGTGACGGCATGTTGCAAGGTGTTTGTTATTGTTGTGAATGCATTGAAGTGAACACCAGAGGTAACGAATAATTCCCATCCCAAATATTTGGAACAAAACATCAACAAAAGCTGAACTTGAAATCGAATATCTGATTGGTATTTGTTATCGCTATCTCGATAACAATACTCATGAAACGGTTTTATCGCAAATTTACCCTCACTTCTTCTACTTTCTTGCCGTTACAAGCCTATTGCTAATCACAATTTGCGTATTGCCTGTTTCTGTTTTTTAAATGTATTACCACAGATGTTAATTGGAGGTTTACGATACCTGTACCATTTTTGCAATAATTTAATTCTGTGACAAACCAAGGTGTCATTAATTTTTAAACACGCCTCTCACTGAACATCCTGTCCATGATTTTCACCGAATGCTCCAGCAGCTTTTGTTCGTTCCATTTTCATTTTCAGACGTTGTGCAATCAAGCTTTGTGATTGCAGATTCCTCCTCGTTGACGTTGTGGATAAACGTCAATCGGAGACTTCCTACTAACATCGTTCCTCCTTGCTGTCATGCTTTATAAACGCCAAAGCAATAGTGACCTTGTGGCAAATAAAGTTTTTACCATCAATATGCCAAGCCGGCGAAGGCTGACTATTTTTAGCATTTTGTCAAGATCGAAAACGTCGGCCAAAACTAGAGAATTCGTCGAACGAGATGAGCTTTTTTTTTATCTGATTCAATGTTAGCATTCACATCAAAGCAGACTGGGGAAATGTGGGCAAAATTAATGCCAAATTCTATGAAAATTACATTTCGTAGGATAATTGGATGTTGTCAGAATGAAAATTCAATGAAGCGAAGATTGGAGAAAATGAAAAAAAAAAAATAAAAAAAACATGATCCATAAACCGTGGCATATGCTCTACTGCTGCGTGAAATGAGAAATCTCAAAAGACTCATAAGGATTTGAGAAGTTAGGACGGCCGAATGCCGCCTATGGATCCGTAATTGACAGCAGATTGGCGTAATATAAGCTTTGAGCGAGAAAATTTATGCTAC
>JASCZW010014319.1:0-23222 GCA_034211315.2 Aedes japonicus
AACTGTAGTAGGAATAACAGCGGTCGAAAATTCTAAAAAATCTTAAAAATTTGTTTAATTTTCCCTTTGGGTGTATCCGTATATTACGTCCGTCTCTCAAACAAATGGAACCCAAATTTCTGCATAACTCGAGAAATAATCAAGCAAATGGAACCAAATTTGTAATGGACGAGTTTTTTAAGGCATGAAATGTTTTTATGGTGATTCAAAGCCCCTCCTCCCTCTTAAAAGGGGGGCTCTCATACAAATGAAACAAATTTCAACCAAACATGAGAACTATACCTACTGCTTTGCAAATTTGTATTCAGTGGTTTTTGGGTCCGTGAAAGCATCTTATGATAGTTCGAGAGCCTTCCCGCTTTTAGAAAGGGTGGGATCCCATGCAAATTCTTGCATAACTCGAGAACTAATCAAGCAAATGGAACCAAAATTGGTATGCGTGAGTTTTTGAAGGCAAGAAATGGTTTTGTTGTAATTTAAGACCTCTCCTCACTCTGAAAAGGGGGGCTACCATACATATGAAACACAAATTTAAACCAAACATGAGAACTATCCCTACCGCTATGCAAATTTGTATGCAGGGGTTTTTGGGTCCGAGAAAGGATCTTATTATAGTTCGACACCCGCCGGCCTTAAGAAAGGGGGACTCCCATGCAAATGAAAATCTAGTTTCTGCATAACTCAAGAACTAATCAAACAAATTGAATCAAATCTGGCATGTGGAGGTTTTTGTAGATAAATACTGTTTCAATGCTTATTTGAGACCCCTCCCTTTTATGAAGGGGGGGGGCTCCCATACAAATGAAACACAAATTTATGCTTAACTCGAGAACCAAACCATAAAATGGAACCAAATTTGGCATATCGAGGTTTTTGAAGGAGAGAAATGTTTTTATGGTCATTGCGACTCTTCCGTCTTCTGAAGGGGGGAGGGGGGTTCTCAAACAAATGAAACACAAGTTTCTGCATACCTCGAGAACTAATAAAGCAAATGGAATCAAATTTGGCATGTGGATTTTTTTGAAGGTCAGACATATTTCTATGGTGGTTTGCGACCCCTTTACCATCTGAAAGGGGGGGAAGTGCTCTCATACAATTTTACGCAATTTTCTGCATAACTCGAGAACTATTCAAGTAAATGAAACCACATTTGGCATGTGCGGGTTTTTTTTTGTTGGGGCGTAGAATCACAGCGTCCACTGAGTTGTGCGGGTTATTGGAAACAGGATTATTATTTATATTAAAATGGATTTCTGTCTGACTGTCTGTCTGACCAATCGGAGTGAAAATATGTATGCAGGTATTTTTGGGGCTGGGGAAGGTTCTCATGATTGTTTGAGACCGCTTCCCTCTTCCGGCTCGCATACAAATCAAACACAAATTTCTGCATAGCTTGAGAACTAATCAAAAATGGTATGCGGGGTTTTTTGAATGCAAGAAATGTTTCTATGGTGAATTCAAACACAAATTTCAACCAATCCTGAGAATTATCTAGGTAACCAAGCCACAAACTGTGTATGTTCTGGGTAAGAAGAATGTTCTGATAGAAGTTTGAACTCCTTATTACTCAAAAAAAAACTCATTAAAAAAAGCGTCAGTTCTATGTAATGTTCATTCATTTAGTTGCAGGCGTAGCAACGCTCGCACCGGGTTCAGCTAGTTTTAAATAAAAAGGGCGATTTTGGGGGGAGGAGAGGTTCTTAATAGTAATTTTAAGCATGACGTTTTTGATGGACAAGCCCTAAAGGGGCCCTCCATTAAATACGTCACGCAAAACAATTTGATTTTCAAACCCCCTTCCCCTTCGTTAAGCTTTTTGTATGAATGCTCCAAAAATTTTGTACGACACGTCACAATTTATGGAAGCCCTGATTCGGGGTCAAAAGTAAACAATCTCATTGTGGTTTGACAGAAGTGCATTGTTGAGCTGGAGTGATGTTGACTTGACTTAAAGTTGCCTCGGTTTTAATGGTGATAAAATTACGTTTTATGAGGATTAATTAAAAATTGCAATTGTCTACAATGTTTGGTATTTGTTATCTATATTTTACTATTCATTTGTGAAGTTGAGTAACTAAACATTGTTCCAAGGTAAGTTATTTCTAGCAGTTTTGTTTTGAGCTGTACGAAAATAGTGTTTCTTTAAATGCACAAAAATGGAGTGCAAAACATTACTTTACAAAAGCGTGTGACTTCAAAATATTTATGCAATGTTGTGCGTGAAGTTTTTCTTTAAGCATCACTTATGGTCATTATTTAGTTATTGCCACAAATGTCAGCTATGTTAGATAGAAAACAAACCTCAAAATTTTGTCTGTAATATCACTGATTTTTCGTCCCACCGTTTAATTCGATTCCCGATTACGGTAGTAATTTTCACTGTCACCTTATAATTTTTGGTAGATCTTCACTTGACATTGAAATTTGCAATGGTTTATCCAAATCATTCAACGCTTTGTTCGGCATTCTGCAAGGATGTCATTTTGAAAGTTGCTGGATTCTCATCGGTTGAACTTCGTTCACGGACCATTTCAAGTCATTTCACTGCATTCAAGCAAAGGTATAAGCTCAAATGAAAGTGAAGATATTTGTTAAAAAATAATGCCGAACTATTATCATTAGTGTTCTTATCAAACAAGTCATCGTAATTTATGCAATGATCCCGCTCATATTTTGATTCCAATGCAATTGTTCACCTCGGAATCAAATCTACGTTCATAATTTCCTCCCAGATTCAACCAAAATCCGCAAAACTCCTCGGCAAACAATCATCAGCCCCGCGAGCGATGATTCCCGGCAACACCTCCGAACAAGTTGGCAAACTATTATCCCACTTCTGCTGGTAATCACTCTGGCAGACGGAACTATTACCTGCACTAAGTAATTCCTATTTGCGGCGCCGCATCCGAAGTCATTGGGGAAGCAGACGAGCGAGTATGTCAGCAGCACCTGTTCGGAAGTACACAACCCCATAGAGTCGCAATCCGATGAGGGTTGTAAAATCCACTTCCCAGGCAAACATTGTTGCACGGCACCACTTCCATAAGGTGATCTCCTTAGCTCGGAAGAACAGCTTTGTTTCCCACCTCGAAGCAATACATGCCCATCATCATGCAAGTGCGGTCGTGCACCGGTGATGGAGCATCCTTTTCTGAAGGTAAACACGAACCGTTCAACTTCAACACGAATCACAGCCCCCGTGGCAGGGGCTGAGGGAATGGACCGGAAACAAGATTTTGGAAGTGATTTCCTCAGCTTAGCCTCGGCTAAGAGTCAAGAAGTACCAGCATACATACCCATACCCATCCGTGTCTCGGAGAGTCGAAAGTTTGCTGATGCGATTAGTTAGTGTTTAGAGAATGGAGAAAGAGCATCTAGCGGAACTATCAACGCTTGAGCTTGAGGTTTTCAGCTCACCCAGGAAGGAGGTGAGGCGTTGAAAGGTCGAACCGAAGATGTTTCATCATGCTGGAAGTTTGGGGCGCATCGCGCATATTTGTTAGTGATCTGCAACTTTTCCGGATTAGGGAACTTCCAGTTTCGAAAGTCGCAAGGTAAACGAAATTAAGCATTCTTAAATGTTTTGTAATGTTGCGATAATTAGCTGTTAATTGGATAATCTTGTCGTTGCCGGTTGGCCCCCGGAACCCAGGGGAAAAGTAACTTTCGGAATTGAGTCCGGACCACGGCAGGTGTCTTTCCGGTGTGCGTGCGTGCTGACTGATATTCGGAATTTCGTAGGCGAGCAGCAGTGGGCTGGTGGTTGATTCTTTGGGGAAAAGTTTAATTAGAGTTGGAAGGTTTGTTTGAGTTGCTTATCTTCCGCACATCTGATACGGGAATCAATGGCTGCTGCCGCCGGCGAGGATGGAACGAGGGAAAAGTTTTCCCCGTTTTCCGGTAATGCCGTAGCAGATTGGCGAAACAGGTAACCGCGTTCTTCGAAGGCTGTGCTTGTGTATCGAATCGGGTGAGCATAGAAAATTGTTTTCCGCCTTGTAGGCGACGACGCACCTGGGGCACCTGGAGTGGAATGGGAAGAGGGTCGTTTTATTGGTAAACGACAGCATGGTGAATTTAATTTTGCTGACTCCTCCTGACGTGCAAATTGTTTCGACGAGGCTGGAGGGAACAAATTGAAACGAAACTGGTGACCATTAGGAGAGTAATTGATGGTTGTGTACAGTTGTTCTGGGGGTTGAAACGAGAGTAGCACATGGCTCAGTGGAGACTTTTGTAGTGTAATAAAGTGGAACTGAGTGGGTTATTGCTCTCTAATATTGTGTGACCAGATATAAAATCTGCTCATGCGAACGAATGATTAAATTGTACAATATTAAGATCCAACCAGATTTGGCACTATATAGAATGTCGTACGTATAAGAGCCTGCTCCTGGAGTATTCACTTTACTTCGAAGACAGTTTTAGAGCGCGACGAAAGATAGATGTTCCACATATATGTAAACAACCTGGACAAGGAAATCCTGATGAACGATTGAAACACAAGTCTCACGACCTGCGCGCCCTCGGTCTCTAAACGAGTAGCTTAAGCGTCACCTCCTAAGAGGCCCAATCGTCAAGGTTAGTTTTCTCGGTAGAAGCTCAACCTCAAGGGCGGGCTTAGTTATAGCAGAGAGCTATGTTTATGGGAACGGTGTTTTAACAGAATGAAACCCCATGAGGGTTGAAGGTCCTCCAGAAAAAAATTACTTCAAATGAAAAAGAAACGCCGGTGCCAACCGTCATCCTACCAACTCACTACATTACAATCCACGTTTATCGTTACATTAGAACCCCTTGATAATCAAATTCCCCCTACTGATGCTGTAACGTGAGTGCGATGGCTGGTTTCACTGTTTTACTCCTGCAAGCAATTAAAACTGTATTATTGCTCTTAAAAACATGGTTCCATACATTTATAAACCATGGAGGAGAAGATTTTTTGGGCAGTTCAATAAACTGTTGAAACAACATTTCACCAATCATGTTTTGCAAAACGTTTTTTTTTTTTCTCATAACGATGTACAAGCTTGTGGTTTCGCTACAAACGGGATAGTCGGAGTTGACTTTTCAACAATTTGGCTTAGCAAAAAAGCTACAAACCTTACACGCCAAGGACTGGTGTTCAAATCCCACGCTTGGCAATGATAGATTTTAGCATGAGGATAATTTTTTAACATTTTATGTTTTATAAGGCGCTTCTTGCGCTTTTTACGTCATATTAAAGTATGAGATAAAGTATTATCTTCTTCTATATATATAAATGAAATGCTGTCCGTTCGTAACAGCATAACTCCCGAACAACACGATGGATTTACTTGATTTCTTTTTTGCTTGATTCGTCTTGGTTTTCAACAGGTTTATAGGAAGAAAAAAATAGAAAAAAATACTGAAAAATGTAAAAAAAATCATAAAAACCAAAGTGTGATTTTGTATGGGAATATCATAATAAGCTGGACAGAAAGACCATCTTTCGATTTGTAGGGATGAACTGTTGGAAACTATTATAATGGCTTCGTAAATAACAAAAAAAAAAGAACGATAGAGGAGAGAATCACTGATTGTTACTTAGGGCCTTTTGAAAATATGTACAAAAAATTATAATACACAAGAGTTGCTTATTTTGCAATTTTTTAAGGGGTTGTCGGAATTTGACGTGGTTTGCGGAAAAAACACGCGGTTTTCGTTATTCACGCGAGTAGATACCGTTCGCTTAAATTTGATCAAAAACGCGTCTCAAACCTAACTTTTCTCGATTTTTACGAAGTTTTTGTAAATTACGGGTTTTTTTTCGCGAGTTCATGAATTTATTCGGTTTTTAAGTAGTTTTTTTTTCAATCGCAATTATTCCTGTGTATAAATTAAATTCAGTGTAAACGATTTATAGCGTGTAGATGCACGTATAAACTGAAACGTTTGTATTGGTGACGTCTCGCAGCGAGCAGCAATAGTATAAGGCCTATCAACATTTGTAAACAAACATGTCTGAGCCATTTTTCTTTTAAGCCATAGGCCAGCCACGCAAACCAATATCATAATCATGTAGGGAAAAGTTTCTCTACACGATGATCCTATAGATTTGCGTGTGTAGCCTATGGCTTCCGAGAAAAATGGCTCAGAAGTGTATCTTTACAAATGTTGATAGGACCTATTCTATTGTTCGTCAAGAATTGGAATTAAGGTCTATGGAAAGTGTGTTGAACTGACAGATGTGTAATAACGTTTTTGGTAACATTAGTATCGGCCGTGTGATTAATAGTGCATTATAAAGGTGAAAACGACGATATAACTAGAAATTAAAAAGACACTAATTAAGTTGCGATTGCGATAGTTTATTTTAATTAGTATTGTAGTAAAATGCCTCCAGCTAGACGAAATAATATCGGTCGTGTTGCTAGCTCAGCAAACTCTTGAATGAGACAAAACGACGATCAGCGTGAAACTCAAACTGAATTGGATCGACAACGGATTTCACGGGCTCGAATGATGTTGAGTGAAGAAAAAAGAACAGCTCAAAATACAAACGATAGAGTTAAAAAGAAGCGTAATCGGCAAGTATCAGGAAGATCTGGTAACAATCGTGCCCAACATAACATTATAAATCGATTACGAAGGCAAGCCTCTATTCCAAAAAATCTTCAACGTGCTGCCTTTGGTTTATGACAGTGCGAATATATTAGTCGTGATTGGATCAATGAGTGTATGTTTGTTATCATTGTAATGCATTGATGTTCCCAAATAAAAAACCAGAGCCTTTGCGCTCATTGGTGCCTGGATCTGGAAGTGCTTCTGAACATTTTCTGCAGAACATCCAGAGTTATAATGGTTGATTTCAAATGACTTCATTTTGCACAACGCACATAATAATATTTAAAAGTTTTCTTGGACATTGAAACTTAAGAGTTTAAAGAGTTTAAAAATTAGTGAATTATGAAATTGTGAAAGCGTCTACTTTACAGGTCAAAATTAGGTAAAGCAGAAGTCGTATGCCAAAAATAAACACAAAAGGAGCGGGAATAGTTTCTCTCCCATGTAGGGGATTTAGGAGTACAAGTAGACAGTTCGTTAGAACTATTAAAAAAGCTATCGGTAGTATATGAGCACGATCAAGTGCACAGATTTTTGCCAGTCAAGGTGGTGTATTCGATCATGCCTTGACCTACCCCGCATGAGGATGCTTGGCAAAAGTCTGTGTTTCCTGTTCGGAATACTACCTCACAATGCCCTCCGCTCAATTTCAAAAACTACTTCTATTAAATTTTCACAGCCTGCCGTGAGCTAACGGAACTATCAATACTTTCTCTTCACAACTTTGTTCTAGCAAAAAAATGCTGTCTACTCCTAGAGCCTCATGGTGTTGAGAAATTATTTCCTTCTCAAAAACAACATCATCACAGGTCAAAATTACCAAATAGCGAATTCAATGTTGCCACCGACGGACGCAGATTATAAATTTCTACAGATTTATTTCAAGGAAGATTTACTCATCAACATTATTCCACCCTGAAGCCCAATGGATTGATTCAAATGTTCAAGACTACTCCAGATCGAATGCCATCGAACATCGAACATTGCCTTCTCCAATTTTCCAATAAGTAGTTTAATTGTAAGCAGGACCACGTCTGCCGGGTCAGCTAGTATACTTATATTTATCACCTGTTTTTGTCATTCGACAGTTCTTTAAACTTGTTTAATACAAGCTGTGTTGCTTGGGATTCTATATATCATTCTGACAAACGGTCGAGCCTAAAATACTTTTTTCACTGCTGCAAGTGATTAATACTTTATTATTGTTCTTCTAAACATGGTTCCATACATTTATAATACATAAACAGAACAAGATTTTATTGGCAGTTCTATATAAAGGGTGTCCACGATGAAATTGCCACACTATGAAATTGCTCTAACTTGTTAACCGTTGAGTAGAATTCAATGAAAATTTGGGTGGATTTAGTTCATAGTGCATTATTTACATCCTGCAAAGTCCTGTGATCAAAACTCGCGGAAATGGAGTCGAAAGAACAGCTCGTGCGTGATAAAATCTTGCGCATTCATCACGAGAACAAGGATCTCTTGCATCGTTCCATCGCTAAAACGTTGGGAATTGCGAATTCCACGGTGTCGCGAGTGATTAAGCGGTTCGAGGAACGGTTGACCACCGATCGGAAGCCCAGAAGTGAAGGAAAAAGTATTCCGTACAACACCAAAAATCACAACCGCGTAGTTGGGGCCTTCAACCGAAATCCGAACGCCTCCGTTCGGGATGTGGCTAAGAAGTTGCACCTAAGCCGAAGTTTTGTCCAGAAGGCCAAAACTAAGGCTGGGCTTCAAACGTTCAAGGAAAAGGCCCCTAATCGCGACGAGAAGCAGAACAAGTCCGCCAAAACCCGTGCCAGGAAGTTGTACCTCAGCATGCTGACGAAAGTTGAATGCTGCATCATGGACGACGAAACATATGTGAAGGCCGACTTCAAACAGATCCCCGGCAACCTGTTTTTCACGACCAAGGATAAGTTCAGCGTTCCGGAGCATGTCCGCACTAAGAAGATGTCCATATTTGCGAAGAAATTCCTGGTTTGGCAAGCCATCTGCACGTGCGAGAAGCGGAGTGCACCTTTCATGACCAAGGACACGATGAACGGACAGGTGTACTTAAAAGGGTGCCTCCAGAAGCGGCTGCTTCCTCTCCTGAAGGCCCACAACGTCCCAACAATCTTCTGGCCGGATTTGGCCTCATGCCACTACTCCAAGGACGTGCTGACGTGGTATGCGGACAATAAGGTGCCGAAACTGTTCAACCCTCCCAACACTCCGGAGCTCCGCCCCATCGAGAAGTACTGGGCGATTATGAAGCAGCACCTTCTTAAACGACCTAAGGTAGTGAAGACAGTCGAGAAACTGAAGAAAGTATGGGTTTACGTGCAAAAAACGGTTGATTCACAGGTTGTGCAGAATCTTATGGCCGGGGTTAAGGCCAAGGTGCGGGTATTTGCGTATGGACTGTAAGTAAAATACGAGTAAAATGGTAAAATGAAGTTTGATAGTTATTTCTCAATCCCTGAAAATTTGATGGCTATCGGATGAAAACTCGAATTTTGCGAATCAATTTTGTGTGTGCCAATTTCATCGTGGACGCCCTTTAGTGTTGAAATTACATTACACAAACCATGTTTGGCAAAACATGTTCTTTTTTCTGATTACGAAGAAGACTGTTGTTTCACTGCCAACGGGAAACATACCATAGATACTCAGAGTTCACTTTTCAACAATCTGATTTGGCTTAGCAAAGAAGCTACAAACCTATCACGCCAAGGACTAGTGTTCAAATCCCAGGCTAGGCGATATTATGTTTTTGTATGATAATTTTTCTATTTTTTGTTTTATAAGGCTTCACTTTTTGCGCTTTTAGCGTCATATGAAAGTATGAAATTAAGTGTTCCAAAATATCACCTGTTTCTGTCATTCAGCAGTACTTTCAACTTGTTTAATACTAGCTGTGTTGCTTGGGTATCGTCTTAGCAGCATACAGTCACCGCCAATTAAAGTGCCTACATTTTTTCATGAAAACGTTTAATCTCTGAAGTCATTGAAGAACTCATTATATCGTATTCATATATTTTTCTAAGCATGATAATAATATTATTATTATTATTATTTCAAAGATGCATGTGTATTTTTGCAATGGATAATATACATTTTTGCAAAATTATTTTTTGAACCATTCGTGGTGTAAATTTGATGTGTCATAATAAAGTGCCCAATTGAAAATATATTATGTGTATGTAATTTTTACATCCAAACGCCCCTCGTATTCATTTTTTTTGACGTTTCCAAGTGTTTGTTGATCGTCTTACGGATTTCAGTTGTCGGTCAGAAAGATTCAGTACGAGTTATCTAAATAACCATGGATAATACGGTGGCAAGCAAAACTATTCCCTTGCAGATCCAAAAATGTGTTATTCGTGACATCTAAAAAGGTGAATCGCATCGCAAGATTGGTGAAAAGTATGGATACAGCAAAGCAGCGACTTCCAAACTTTTCGCAAAGTACAAAACGTCGGACAGTACTCTACGCAGAAGGATCGCAGAACACGGTATGAAGAGCAGATGTTGTAAGAAGTTGCCTTTTATTAGCAAAGTCAACAAAGCGAAACGATTCAAATTTGCTCGGGAACATGCTGATAAACCTTTAGAATATTGGAAGACTGTTTTGTGGACTGATTCAGCAAAAAACGAGCTCGTGTATGGTGTAGACCTGGAGAGGCGCTTCATGATCGACATATCCAGGGCACAGTTAAGCATGGTGAAGGGAACGTGATGGTGTGGGGGTGTTTTTCTTGGACGGGTGTTGGTGCTTTCGTAAAAATTGATGGTATTATGACAGCAGATTCCTACATCGACATATTGCGTGAGAATTTGGAGGTTTTGTTGGTTAAATCTGGGCTGGAAAACAAATTTGTGTTCCAGCAAGATAATGACCCAAAACATACCGCGAAGAAGCCAATGGCATTCTTCCGTTCTTGCCATATTAAACCAATGGAATGGCCCTCACAGAGTCCAGATCTGAACCCAATTGAGAATCTGTGGGCCAACTTGGATTCACGAGTTGATATGACAGGAGTTACCAACATACATAACTATTTTTAAGCTCTTGAGAACGCCTGGGAATATATTGACCCACAACACCTGAAGAATCTGGTGGAGAGTATGCCGAAACGTTTGCAAAAACTGGCCAGAGGAGGACACATCAACTAATGATCACTCAACAGATTGGATCTACAACTTGTTTTTTTTTTTAAAGAAAATAAGAAGTGGGCGCTTTATTTTGACATGCATAATTTCTACAATAGTTTAATCTTTCTTGAAGAAAAAAAATAATTTGCTGGACAAGTGTTTTGTTTATGTACCAGACAAGAAAAGAATATAATAAATATGCCATCAAAACAACAAAACTTAGAATCTTTCACTTATTTTACAGTTTGCTGCACAAAAAAGGAGAAACTGGGGTAGATGGGCACTTTTTTCTGGCGGTGACTGTAACTTCATTTAGTTGTACTTCAAACATCGTATTTCGTATTTGCATTTATTTGTGTTCCCTGCTTGGTTTTCTACATCTTCCATTCCCCTTTTGTTTTCGCCTCTCTCTCTCTCCTTCTCTCTCTCTCTCTCTCTCTCTCTCTCTCTCTCTTTTTTTTCCACAGCGATGGACTTGTTCATCTACCGCTGCTTTTTTCTTAACTCGGCCGGGGTTGAGATTCCTACTCGCGATTTTGACAGGAGAGGTACGCATGTTAACCATTATGCCTGGGCTCCCCGTCATGGTACAATATGTTAACACTCTTGTAACATTCAGTAAACTGGCGTCGAATCAAGTTTAAGTGCGCAAACGCATTCTGTATGAACGTTACCGAAATCCGAGCGAAATTTATCGGTATCGATCTTACCAAGAAACTAATATTACCAAAAAGTATCGTGTTTTGTGTTTGCAATCTTTCTGTGCAAAATGTGGCTCGCAAAGAAGGGAAGTCAAAAATGTGAAACAGGTGGCCAACCGTATCCTCCATTCTAAACTAAGAAGGGGTTCAAAATCCTATGATAACATGGTGTCTACCCGAGAAATACACATTTTGTGTTTTAGTTACCCATATTTGGTTGGAATTTGAGTTTCATTTGTATATAAGCCCCTCTCCTCCAGAGAGAGAAGGGATCTCAAACCACCATAGAAAAAAATCCTACCTCCCAAAACCTCCATGCCAAATTTGATTTCATGTGCTTGATTATTTCTCGAGTTATGCAAAAAATTTGTGTTTCATTTATATGGGATCCCACCTTCACAGAGATGGAAGGGGTCCCCGGCCCCGAAAAACCCTACATACACATTTTTACGCCGATCGTTTTAGTAATCTCTGAGTCTATAAACTTCGAAACTTTGAGCATAGAACTGAGGGAGAAATGCGGCCATAATTGTGATCAGGATTACAAGCATGTCGTGAAAGCGTTGATGCGAAATTGCAATGCTTCGGTCAGGGATGTGGCCAAACAGTTGAATCTGTCCAAGTCTTTCGTTCAGAGAGCCAAGGACCGGGAGGGACTACATACGTACAATTTGCAGACTCCTCCAAATTGTGACGAATGGCAAAATACGGCAAACAGTAAGGAGACAGAAACTTTCAAAGTTTGCAAGAAATACATGATTTGGCAAGTGAACTGCTCATGTGGAAAACGGAGTGCGCAGTTCGTGACTTGACAAAATAAAAAAAAAATTCCAAAGAAGCGTCTGTTGAAGCAACACGAGGGCATTTCGATTTTCTGGCCAGATCGAGCTTCGTGCTACTATCCATGTTACCAATAAGCATAAGCATATGCCATAAATCAACCCTTAATCTGCATTTCAGATGCAACAAGCATTATATTAACATGATATCAGCATCTTGAATGCTGTCTGTTGTAAAGTTGGATTTCAAATACTATTTAAAAGGGGGCGACCCCAGCGTATTGGTTAACATCCATACCTCTCACGCCTAAGTCACGAGTTCGAATCTCACCCCCGGAGAAGTAACGAAAATGCCCAAAAGTGGTGTTTGACTGACTACGACGGGAGATGAACCAGCCCGAGGCTGAAAATCTCGATAATTAAGACAAAAAAAAAATACCATTTAAAAGCGTTTCGAATGGAAAAAAGCATTGATGAAGCATTATCATAGAATTGCACTAAAGCAGCCAAATATTGGGGGAAAAGCGGAATTTATGTTGCATTTCAGGTGACTATTTGCTTGTTGGCTGCCGTTAATAAGATGCCTTTGGAACTGCATATTGGTTACCTGAGTATTCAAGTATTGTCTTGAGGTGGTACAAAGCCAACGGGATCACTTTCGTTCTCAAAGAAATCAACCCCCACCCCCTCCCCCCCAACGACCGGAACTTAGGCCCATCAAAAAATACTGGGCTATTATGAAGCAGGTACTACGGAAGCCTCCCATCCAAGCAGCACACAACCGTCTAATCAAGTTACAGCAAATTGATTATTACTAGAATAAGTCACATATAAGTAATCTCAACTCATATGCAACAAATTTGCTACTAGCGCAAGGAGGTCAAATCTGAGGAATACATGAAGAAAAAGTGGGTTTCCGTACAGATGAAGCTGCAGCCAGATGTTGTACAGAACCTAATGAGTGGAGTTAAGCGTGAGGCGTGAGCGAATGGTTATGTTATTTAAGTTGAATGAAATAAATATACTTAAAGCTTACTAATAGATTATATGTTATAGGCTGAAAGTTTGAAAAGCGTTTTTTCCATGATGCAATTCAATGTGGGACACCCTATACTTAGTAATAATTCATAATTGTGAAGGTTTCAGCAGCAGCTCTTCCCAACTTTTTATTTGATTTTTTATTGCGCTACTTCTAAGGGATGCCTACTCCGACATTTTCTGAAAGCTTTGTAATCATAAAGATCCAATAGACCTCGAAAAAAGTAAAGCTCAAAACTCTTGATCAGTTTTGTTTCTCAAAACAATCATGCGACTGACCATCAGTTATTCCTGTGTTTCTATCATGTTCCTTTTGAAGTTGTCTCTCGATTGACAATATTGCTTCAAAATCATGTTAAGACGCACATCCATCTAATGACTTTCCCCTCAAAAACCCACAAACCCACGAAACCAATAGTCGTAGTGACCCATTTAAGAACCTTTTTACTGCTCCGCTCCTTCCATCACCATCATGATGGATTCGACTCCGAAGCACCCAGAGGACTTTCACAATGTTGCTCAATCCGTAAAAAGCGGATGCTGCACTTTCTGTCGATGCTCCACAATAAACGTAGCTCTTAGTCCGATCATTAAGCTGATGGTCGGTTTCAGAGATGCACACAGCATCCGGGAGGATATAAGGAATCCCCTACTCCAGTTTCGCCCGGTCCGCAAACGCTGCAGAAGGAAGCTGTTAATTGCTAAAAGCTGTTGACTTGTACTTCAAAGTTTGCTAGCCAAGATGGTGCTGGGAAGAAAACGATGTTTCCCGGAACAAATGGATAGATGTTGGTGGCTCAGGTTGAGAAACAGCTGACGAATTTCGCCCCAACTCGTCTTCTGCGCTGGCAGTGCCATCTCAGCAAATTTGCATACTTGGTTTTTATAAAATTCACCTTAACTAATATTAAAAAAAGGCTGACGTTTTTCATCATCTATTTTCAAATCGATGAAGTGCAGATATGAGAAGATTTACAGAAATGTGGCTTAAAAGCAACTTTTAGAAACATTACTTTATTATTATTCAACATAGTTGAAAAAATAAAAATGTAAATTTACAACAAAGCATCCACTGGAGTCATGGTATTCGAACGGCTTAAACGCTGGTGTTGGTGATGTGCATATTGTCGAAAAGTACGCGTACTGGTCAACTCATGAACATAGTCCTGTTCTAAGTTTAGCCAGTGGATCTCCAATGTCTGAACTCCAGAATAATTTGGAAAGGAAAAAAATATCTTACTGGCACTATCTTAAAAAGAAATTATTAGACTAGACACTACTGTAGACTTGAGTTATCCTATAGAATGTCCCAGAAAATAACGGCTCACTTCTTTATCGGTGCCATTTGATCATACATTTTTATTCGGGTAGGCCCCATCTCAATGTTTACCTGTTTACAATGTTTTCTTGCTTAACACGGGCTTTCCAATGCCACTTCCCGGTTAAGCGTAATTCCTGCCGCTTGCACGTGGATATTTTGGTTTCTTTGCATTGGGGTACACTGTTCGTTTGTGCCAAAATGCACCACATCCGGAGCATATACCCGGAAACTTTGATCACCCTCCTAATTTAGTATTCGATATACCAGTTTCGCAATTTCTTCCTTATCTTTTTCTGTCAATAGACGATCCTTTACGATGTCCAACTTGATATGAACTGCTAAGTTTCCCATTGCCGTTAACACATCATCATCGGAACTTGGCAACGAAGTAAATGCCTGATGAGTTCGTCGAAATGTCTTCGCCTTCGCTTATCCGTAGCAACGGCAGGGATCGACGAACATATGTTTGGGACGCAAATTCCTTCTAGAGTTCTTTCCATTGCACAGGAATTCCCACATAGACTTTGTCATGTGCCCAGCAACGCCTTTGCGTTGTTGTCGTTATACTCAATACCCTTTCTCGATTTCTGGGCTCGCCGTTTCCGGTAATTGATCGGATTATATGATCTCCCGGGCACCGTGAGCCTCTAGCTGAGACCTGACACGTAACTTCCACGTATTGAATTCGGCTCCTGGAAACTGGATGATTTCAGCCTTTTTCGCACTGGTGGTCAATGTCATCCTCTGGCTTCGGTGAGAAAATCTTCAGGCTCCAATTGATCCTCCTTTCCAGTTATGTAGCTTAGCCCAGAACCTGTTGAAGGTTGTTGCTTGAACGAAGGTTCATTGAAGACTAATACATTATGTATTGGTATATAATCTTGAACATACCTTTATGATTTTTTCAACAAAGCAACTGCTACGACAATATCATTTTCTTCAAACACTATTTTTCTTTTTGTTTCTTTGAAATCCGATCGATTTGTCCAGAAGAGTTTTAGGTAACTAAATTGCCTACCTTTTGTTTCAATAGAGAGATTAGCAGAAATAATTGAGGAAGCCTATAATAAGAGGTGTTTAGGTCAAAAATTGGTCGACTTAAACTTGACGCATTTCCTCTCATCGTGCATTTAAAATTTTTGCACACCCCTCATTTTAAAAATGTGTGCATGCCTCTATTTTGATTTTGAGATTAGCTCTTCAGTCAAAATGTCGTCGAAGGAAGAGAAACAACGCATCAAAAAATTACTCTCAGGCCAAGTTGGCCAAATTGCTGAATGCGGCTAAATCAAATGTTACCAACGTATTAAAAGTGTTCGGTAAACATTTGTCGACAGCCAGAAAAGCTGGATTGGGGGGGGGGGGGAATTGGAAGCTGGAGACCACACTGACGACAAAAAGAGTTGTCCGCCGTTTCGAGCGAAGCCCCAACCTCTCCGTCCGAGATGTCGCAAAAAAGCTGGGAGTGGCGCCTTCAACACGCCGGCCAAAGCACGATCACGAAAGTTCCACAGGACGATGCTGACGAAGTTTGATTGGGTGGTACAGGACGGGGAAACTTACGTCAAGGCAGATTAAACAGCTGGCCAGGAATTTTATACGGCATCTGGACGGGAAAAGTTGGGAGATATTTTCAAGCATATTAAACTGTCAAAGTTCGCAAAAGAAATTCTGGTGTGGCCCATCTGTACCTGTGGCTTGAAGAGCTACGTTTACATTGCGATCGGAACCGTCAACCAGGAAATTTATCTGAGCCTACAAAAACGTCTACTGCCTTTCCTGAAGCGACACAATTGTTCCGTTCTATTTAGGCCGGATTTGGTATCTTGCCGTTATGGAAAAAAGACCAAAGGACAAGAACCCTCTCAACACGCCAGAGCTCCACCCAAAGAAACAATATTGGGCCATCGTCAAGCGGAACTGTTTGACCAAATTTTGATAGGAACACCCCTTAGTAATCAAATGCCTATCAAACGGAAGAAAACAACGCAAATACCATTCCCAAGAATTTTAGGAGACAGACCAGCCACCGGCTGAAAGTCTTTCTAATAAGGAAATCCAATCCAATCCTATTCCCAAGAAATCAGGAGTGACAGAAGCAGATCAGTTTTAAAGATTCCAGAGTTAAGATGGTTGGATATTCATCAATTAATTCTTCCTTTGCAACTTGTATTTGAAGATGATGTCCTTACTATAACGGAATCTAAAGCCGAGTTGGAAGAGATTCGTAAACAACAAAAACTACAGCTAAAAATCGTTGGGTTTAATGAGATACTTCAATGATAAAGCGAAGCACCCAAAGTTAAAATTGCAAAGATAATGTATAATTAACAATTATAATTATAATAGGAATAAAATAAGTTTATGTATAAAATAGGGACGCTACAATCCTAACAAAACGGCACAAAAGTAGCGGTTTCAACCAAAAAGAGTAGGATTGCAATAACCAATTACGAAAACCTCATTTTAAAGGTTGTACGGAATCAAATTGAACCACTTTTAAATGGCTGTAACGTTTTACTCGTTGGGTATTTTCTATCGAAATTTTGGGTGGAAAAAGTTCAATGTGTATTTGTTTACGCTGTGAAAGATTCACTCGCAGATCGTTGCGAAGATGGAGTCGGAAGAACAGCAGCGGCACAAATACATTTTGCGCACGTACATCGAACATCCGGATCTTTATCATCGTGCCATCAGCAGGAAGTTGGGAATGGTACATTTTACGATGTCTAGTGTTTTAAATCGATACCACGAACGGTTATCGATCGATCGGAATTAAAAAAGTGGCAAAAATGGATCTCCGTATAGTGTCAAGGATCACAAGCGGGGAGTTCAAGCTTTCAAGAGGAATCCCAACAGTTCAGTTCGCGATGTGACGAAAAAACTGAATCTTAACAATAATTTCGTGCAAGATGCGAATGAACGTGAAGGACTACACACGTAAAAAGTCCAAAAGGCGTCTTATCGTGATGAACGGCAGAATACGGCAAATAAAACAAGTGCACGGAAACTCTACATCCAGATGTTTACGAAACACATTACCTCGTTATGGATGATGAGACGTATATAAAAGCAAACTTCCGGCAGGCTCCTGGGTTCTAGTGTCTCACTGCTCATCATAAATGCGATGTCCCTGAAGACGTTAAAAAGCAGAAGATATCAAAGTTTGCCAAAAAATATATGATTTGGCAAGCAATTTGCTCGTGTGGAAAGCGGAGCACCCCATTTTTAACAACCGGAACGGCCAATGGGCAAGTGACCGAAAGGCATGCCTCCAAAGGCATCTACTTCCACTTCCGAGGTCACACGATGGTCCTACGATTTTCTGGCCGGATTTAGCCTCGTGCCATTCCTCGAAAGAGGTTTTGGAGTGGTACATGGCTAAGGAGGTCAATTTCTTGCTGAAGCATCTCAACCGCCCGAACGCACCGGAACTGCGGCCAATTGAAAAGTACTGGGCCATCATGAAGCAGGCACTTTGGAAGCATCCTAAGGAAGTGAAATCGGAGGAAGATATGAAAAAAAATGGATTGCCACGCACAAAAAAGTTGGTCCAAATGTTGAACAAGACCCGATGAAGATTTAAAAAAGTGTTAGACTCATGGACAGAAACAGTTTTGAAGAGCTTTTAGAAAATAAAGAACAAATAAAAAGAACGTTAAAAGAAGTATACAATAAAGAAGAGAGCAAAGTTTCGGATGGAGAATGATCAGAGTAGAATAATAAGTAAAAGAAGTTCAAACATTGGAAAAAAATGAGTAAGGAACTAAATGTGATGGGATATATGCGACTTTAGAAAATAAGGATATGAGAAACTGGCAATCTCCATAAAGCATGAGCTGCAAGTTACAAGAGGGAGACTTGAGTTCATTAAATTTAAGGTTGGACACACACAAAAATAGCAATTCAATAAGCTCGAATACTCTTTAAAAATGTGTTAAAAATATGAAAATACAAGATTATTATTGAAGCAATGTTTATTGAGAACCTTAACGACATAATAGCTGGGAGCAAGACCGTGCATGCCAGCTGCGATGGGTTTGCAAACCGTTTGCGCAAAGTTATCAAGAAGATGGGCGAGAGATTCGAATTGAGTTAATATGGTTTATATTTTCATCCCATAGAGTAAGGAACGGGTTTTCAGTAGATTATTCAGCACCTAGGACATTTGATGAAGCTGTATGTAATCTATAATTAGAACTGGCAATATTTAGACAATAATCCCTCTGCTTGGTTCTGGTCTATCGGCACAAACCTTGAGCAACGAGCATTAGACTCAGAAAATAGCATAGCCGTGGAATAAAGTTTCCAATTGCAGGGACTTTTTAAAAGCATGCGGATTGCTTTCTGATCAAAAAAATGTTTTCTTCAGTTCCGTAATCTGTACATAAACTACCAATATTGCATAAATGCGACTCCGTGCATGTGTGGGAAGGCAAACTGAAAAAGACCAGTACACGATTTACTGCAAACGTCAGTTTTCTCAACCCGCTTCTTCGCTTTACCCATCCACTCTCGACAACAATCAACCAAAACATGCCGATTGCTCCGATCACAAACTTGTCTACTAGCAGGTTATGAAAAAGACGTACACGATCGAACTATTATTTTGTCATTGCTCTTTAGATTGGCAATGTGTCTTATTTCATTTACTCTCACGCCAATGTTAGCCAAAGTGACTGTAACGACATATGGGATGCTTCGTTTAAAAACAAACAAATGTAAGAGACAGCGTTACAATACCGGTACGCTATGCTCATGGCTAACAAAGAAGAGAAGAAACATGAGCTCTCTCAAAAGCAACAGTGATGCCATAGCTGCCGCTCAACAGCGAAGCATTTTTTATCGTTGGGAGCTATTGACAGTTTCGAAACATATTTTTGTATTGCGTATGATAGTGCCAGATGATGGAAAATATAATCATAAGCATAGTTCAACCTCTAATGACTGGAAGAAACATGTAATCAATAGTGATTTCAGATTTTCTAAAGATATAATAAATTTATCTCAATGTTCAACATCACCTTCTGGCAACAAGCCTAGCTGTGAGAGAGAGCTGATGAAGACATGCTCTCCAGTACTCGCGATTAAATGCAAAATACACAAAGGCAAAATTTGAGCAAACTTCTTCAGCCGGTAAGAAACTGATGATTTTCTAGATGATGTACTTTGAATCTTTAAAATGACAGTAATAATTTGGTAAGGAGTGAATCGAATATAAGCTATCTACATACATTTGTGTTGTACGCATGTAATTGTGATGGTTTTTTTATGCTCTGAATACTGCATGTTGTGCGTTTGACTGTCAGCTTTCTTTTGTTTACTTGTTTGTGCGGTTCAAATTCTGCGTTTTCAAAATGTCGCGTATTGAAAAGGAAGTGAAAATTAAGGTTCTGGACACATGGCTAAGTGAGAAGGGTATTACTTTGCGAAAATTGGCGAAGCGGTTTGGAATTCATCATGCGAGTGTTAAAACCATCATTAATAAGTTTGGGGAACACTATTCTTTGGATGAGCTACCAGGAAGAGGCAGAAAACCCAGTTCTTCCAACCCGAAACTGGAGCAGAAAGTGGTATCTCTAATTATGAAGAACAAATCAATGTCAATACGTGATTTGGCCAAAAAAGCAGGAACGAGTGTCGGAATGATCCAGCGTATCAAGAGGCGAAACCACCTGAAGACCTACAAGAAGCAGAAAATCTCGAAACAAAGTGCAGAACAGAAGAAGCGAGCAGCAACACGGGCCCGGAAATTGTATTCGCGTCTTTTGCAGCGTCCGGATGCATGTGTTTTGATGGACGATGAGACCTATATAAAGGAGGACTCAAAAACCCTTCCAGGTCCACAATACTTTACTGCCGTCGTTGGGAAGGATGTGAGCGATGCGGACAGGTCGATTCAAGAGGAGAAATTCGGTCGAAAGCTACTGGTATGGCAAGCAATATGTTCCTGTGGTTTGAAGTCAACCATTTTTTACACTACCGGAACTATAAATGCGGAAATCTATCGATCTGAGTGTCTCTAGAAGAGATTGTTGCCTTTATATAAGAAGCATAGTACACCTCCACTGTTTTGGCCGGATTTAGCGTCGGCTCACTATGCCAAAACCACTCTCAATTGGCTTGCGGAGAAGGGTATGGATTTCGTTGAGAAAAATATCAATCCACCAAATTGCCCTCAGCTTCGACCCATCGAACGTTACTGGGCAATCGTGAAGAGGGTCTTCAAGAAGACTGGTAAGGCAGCTGGGAACATGCAGGAGTTCAAAAAAATTTGGGCTCAAGCGTCCAAAAAGTGCGATGCAACACTTGTCCGGAACTTGATGAAGAGCATTCGATCCAAAGTTCAAAAATTCGTGAAGGAATAACTTAAATTTCATCCGGTCTTCATTATGTTCAAGTTTAACCTCGTACAATAAAGGATCAATTTTTTGTATGAATAAAATATCGGTTTTCAACATAATTTGAAAGAAAGTCTGTGGAAAGCTGTGGAAGCTCCTTAATCAATCATGATTTATACATCTAATTATGAGCCCGATAGAAAAAGTTTATAATTTAAAGTATAATTTAAAGTTAAATAATTTGGAAAATGTAGGAGTTTTAGACCTATTCCTTAACAACTGATTAAAAAAGTGACCCCTGATTAAGCTGTTCCCTACCCTATATAGATTTCTTCAGTTTAGGGAGCTAATTTTTGGCTGCCATTGAAAACTTCACCCCTTTTAAAATGTGTGTCATGACTTTTCTAAAACACAGTATGCAAAATTGCTGAGAATGGCAAAGTTATAGCTCAGCAGAAGTGTCATTCGATTCTGAGATGGTGTTGCCAATTCTTGGTCGAGCTGAGGCGAAATTCGTCAGCTGTTGCAATGCATTTCACTCCATCCAGCAAGCTAAATGATGCTCCTTTACATTTGTTGATTAATTTAAATGCAAATTTTATGTGCAATATTGCTCATTCCATTTCTTGCACTGTGTGTGTGCGTCAGTGTGTTTCATGTATTCAAATTGGGTTACTTCCTGAGCAATGAATATTCAGCAAGCTCTAAATGTTGAGCAATCACAATCGAGAGTCATCGGTCCACAGGCTGCTGGCTGCAAAATGCATTCCACCGATGGAATCCAAATCTGATCAAATTACGGATCAGAGATTGCTTGTCCTCAACGCGTCGGACAACTGAAGCAAGCAAACATATTAGGACCAACGTTGTTTGAATGCTAAGCCATCACCGGCACCAGAAACACACTCCGACTTGTATGCGCCAGGGCCCAAAATAACAAACGACAATCCTGCAGTAATCCCCACTTGATTCTTGATAGGAAGGTATTTCGCGTCTCATACCACCCGAAAAACCCAAAACACTTTCCAAAGTCTCAATAAGTCCTCCATAAATAAAACGATGGCGGCGAACTAAATCCCGTGGCTTCCTTCAAAGGAAACGGAAGAAAAGAAACACCTTCTAGGACCTCTTCCCCCTGTCTTCCTCCGTTCATTGGCGTCGTTTCCACCGGAGGAGGTTGTTCAGGGTTGCCGTTGTTGTTGCCGAGTCAAGTTTGCCGTGTTTTATCAGGGAAATAAAAATGTCAAATGAGTATGAGCTTGCCACGTTGAGGACTGCGAGCTCGTCTTCCTCTCTCATTTGAAGCCTCGTAAATCCTTCAGGGCTTTTTGCCGTTCGTTTGAAGAAGGTGCTTTCTTTCTTCATATATACGTTCAAGCTCGTCGCACCCAAATCATGGGGATTTTTTCCGTCCCTACCCACCTAAGGGTGGGAAAAATGCTTCCTCCTCAACATCCTTTTCTGCCCTGGAACGTCAGAGCAATAAAGCATAGGTATACAATTTAATCTCCCGTTTACCGCAAAAGACGAAACTGCGCTCGTTTGGCGAGTGAAATCGATTTCCTTCTTACAAAAGCGAACCGGAGTGGGCTGCTGCATTCCACCCCGTTTGGCATCCGTGTCATCACGTAACAGGTACGTTCCTTCACCTAGCAAGTCAGCCGGAGACGAGATTGTGTGCCGCACGTCAGCGTGGAGAATGGCAAAAGAATAACCCAAGGTATTACGATAAGTTTTGCGCCAGCAATAAATACTTAACATTGATCCTATTAGGAAAAGTTGACTTCCTGGGCTAGCATCCCGGTTGAACCCAAACATGGCCACGGATCGATTTCAGCTTTGACATCGGCTGCCGTCTAGTTCGGGGAGTCGAAGAGGTTTCTTCGAGGAGTTTATTGAATGGTGGAACTTGCCTCGGTGATCGGAGTCTGTGCTCTTCCCCCGGGGGCCGCTGCGGAAGATTGATGGTTTGGCTGTCACCAATAAATGTTCCCAACTGACTGGCAGGCAGACGGCGGCGGCGATGACGTCGAAGGTGGAGGGAGAATTAGACGCGTCGGAGAAAAACGATTTATGGGCGGTGGAAAAGCTCGGTAGCTTTACCTCGTGGTAAATGAGTCGATCGATCTGGAGATGGAAGGATTTTGGCATTTATCGGTGCACAGTTCCCTCCTCCCCCTAGCTTGGGTTCCAGTGCGCTTTATTTACTTGCGGGAAATGAAGTCTTCCGGGTGATGAATGTTCATTGCAGTAGATCAAATTGAGGGAACGTGCGGAGATGTTCTGTTTTGCTTGAAAGAACAATATT
>JASCZW010014320.1:0-23187 GCA_034211315.2 Aedes japonicus
GATTCCATCCAGAATGTGCCGGAAATCCCAAAAATCATACCCGATCATCATTGATTTGGATGAAACTTTGGCACATGAGTTCGGTACGTTGGAAAAAAAAATTCCACTGTGGTGTTAAGATAATTTGGGTTCAAGAGTAACTTTTGAGATGGGCGTATGTGTTTTTTCCAACATTTTACTTGAAAAATCGTAGTTCAAAAACCATTACATTTAGAAAAAACTTATATAAAGGAATTGTAGGGAACTAAAAGTTTTTCTTAAAAAATATACACAGAAAAAAAATTTTTTTTTTCATCAAGAAAATTCAAAAATAATTACTAAAAATAAAATAACTAAAAAAAACATTTTATTAAATTTTTTTTTAAATTTGTTGTATGGAAATTTGAGGAAAAAAGACACGTTTTAAAAAAAACTCTAGGATAGACGCTCTTATAATAAAAAAGTTTTTCAAATAGCAAACTTTGGTGTATATTTCAAATTTTGGTTATTCATTCTTATAAATAAATTTTGATGTTACAATATGATTTTGGAGATCATTACAAACAATAATGATAATAATTATAAACCACGTAAACGCAACCGTTTTCAAGATATTTCTGATTTTCTTTCAATAAAATTTCAAAACCTCAAAAAATACGCCCTTTTTGTAAATTACTCGTGATATTAAAACAACAATAGCTAACGATTGTTTCTCTTGTGTTTTTAGCCTTTTTAAAACACATGTATGTGCCTCTTACTTACTCTTAACAGCTCGTCGATTGAAAAAGCTTCACTTAAAGTTATAAGACAAAAATAATGAATTATGGTTGGATTTATATTTATATATGGCAGCATAATTAATCATCAATTAAAAGAGAGATTTGAGCAATATAAAATGAAAAAGTGCCATTAAATTATTGGCCTGTCCAACAAATAACGTGATCAGCATAAAAAAATTAGGAATGAGCAATAAAGATGAGAAAGATCTTCGGATATCAGTGACCGGTAAATCTGTCAAATAGCAACAGCTATTAGTATATGTGCAATTAAATATCAGTATCCGCCAAATCATGTAATTTGAGCACTAACTTCGCATATGTCTTTTAATTTTGTTAGATTTCCCATAAAAACAGTGAAAATGAGCAATGGATATTTATTTATCCATTGCTCATTTAACTGTTTTTATGGAAAATCCAACAAAATTAAAAGACATATGCGAATAGTTTAGTGCTCAAATTACATAATTTGGCGGAAATACTGCCATATTTAATTGCACATATACTAATAGCTGTTGCTTTATTTGATAGATTTACCGGTCAGAACTAGATTATCCGAAGATCTTTCTCATCTTTATTGCTCATTCCTAATTTTTTAATGCTGATCTACATTATTTGTTGGCACAGGCCTTAATAATTTAGTGGCACTTTTTCATTTTTGGTGCTTTTTCTGAATTACTAAGTGCAGGTAAATATTTTAGTCATTTATATATACCATTTATTAGTCTCGGTCATTGATAATATTACATAAACATTATATAAACTATTGATTGCTTTTATATGTATTATGAATCCTGCCTTCTTCGTCATTCGAAAACAGTTTTACAAAAACTTCGTTTTCTGAAATTGGAACGAGATGAGTGGTACTTTTGTGTACCTGTAATCGTTTTAGTCTGTCGGTAAATTTCATTCCATTCTGCTACCCCTGTTCATACTCTTCATGTGATACATAACAAAACGACATTTTTGTTAAACAATCATCACTTTTTTGGTTCGCCCATTCGAATAACTCTCAATGCACTTTTTATAGGGTGTTCATGTTGTACAGCAAGGCTTGCATATCTTGCCATTCGTTTTAATGTACCACCAATTGCATCGCAAGGTCCCTTACCGTGGGATGTTGCGAAAAAATGTCATTCAGCATCAATATTGTATTTCTTTTAAACTTACAAAGGCTTGCAAAGTTCTTCCTATTTTTATATTGGGATGCTGCCCCGTCAGACATAAACGTAGCTTTCTTTACTTTAATTTTTGTTTGCAAAAGCTTATTAGTTTTGAAATAAACACCTGCACCGCAATCGTATCATGTTTCAACACTTCTGAGATAACAATGAAACTGATATTTTTAAGTATTCCAGATTCCGTGTAATAAATGACAAAAGGGTGAATAGTGGCTTGCTCATTACTCCAATAACTACTTTGAACAGCATCTTGAAAAACAAATGAATAATTTTCAGAAAAATCACAAATTATTATTACTTCGCCGTCTTTAAGACAACTTTTATAATCTCTCAAGAAACTAGACTGCTGAGATTTGACAAAATCGTGGGATACTAATTGTTCCAACTTTTCTCAAAATAAAGCAATAAATTCATCAATTGGTTTAACAAGTGTCTCTAAACTACATCTATCAGTTGAAATCCATTGCTCGAAAGATATTTCAACTAAACCACGTTTTTCTAATTTGTCTGTTAAACTACTCTAAAAATCTGAAAAGCCTGGACATCGTTCGCATTCACGGAGGTAACATTTTTTAGTTCTAGTTGATGAGCTACATAATATTTCTTCAAAACACAATTTATAATCATTCTCGAATGAATATTTTCTAAGACCATGAAGCATCAAGTTAATGTTCTCATGAATGGTGCAAACACAAATGTTATGGAGAACCTGTGCTGCTCAAGTAATTTGCAATGCTTTGGTCTTAGTGCTGCAAAGAAGCTAAACCCAACAGCATTTTGATGCATCTCTTGAAATTTAATGAAAGCTTCTCTTAATGAACAAACTAAAAGGCGCTTTTGAATATGAACCTCTTACCTTCACCCCTCACTGAAACGTAGTCGTTCATACCAGGGGTTGCTCGTGTAATCTCATCACTGTCGTAAAATTGCAAAATTTGGTTTTTATTTCCGGGTTCAGACCGTGTCCCAGCTTTTCGTTAGGGGCAGCTAAAACACCTTCGTGCTTTGCAAGGAATTTAGCTTGTGATACGATGTACTTGTTTGTTATTCCAAATTCTGCCATTACTCTTTGATTTGTCCAAGATTGTGGTAAAACCGAAAGTATCCTTACTTGATCGTCCCTCGAAGTTTCTGGATCAGCATACCGGTCCTTTAGCTGCGCGATTATTTCGTCATATTCGGCTGCTTTCACTTTCAATTGTTCCAGGTCATCCTCCTCCGCTTGATCCCCAAATATGTGTGTCCGAATGCCGTTTGAAACATCTTTGAACTTTTTGCGGGCATAATTTACGTTCAGGAACTTTTTAGCCGATATTGGCGAAACGTTGATTCCAGCTACGCCCTTGTTAAATAGCTCAATATTATGGCGCCTTGAATAATCTTGCACACTGCTATCAGATGGCACTGACATTAATGATATTGCCGATGGCGTTTCCTCGAGACCATACAAGTCTACTTGCCGTGATGTAGATGGTTGTGGATCCATAATGTTAGTAATTGATGGTTTCTCACTAGGCTCCGAAATTGCAGCATGGGATTGTTCCGTTCTATTTAAATGCAAACGACAATTATCACAAATCATCAAAGAAGTGTCCAAATGTGTTTTGCCCATAAACTTGAGTTTTTGACATTTTGTTCGGTTAATTTACGAAGGTTTTTTGAGCACCGTTTAGTGGGAAACGGCATACAACACTTCTTCATGTTAAACTCCATTTTCAGTTCACTCAGATAGATTTTACTCGTTGGAGCTTGGCAAAATAGTCAGCAGTTCGATTAATATGCTTCTTCTATATGACCCTCCGCATAATTTCATCATCTGTCCATTTCACACTTGTCGCCCTGCGACATCTATCTCGCTGTTACTTTCATCGCTTTAGCAAATTCGCTCCCTTCATTCTCTGAGCGGTCCGACCGATACAGCCATAAAACAATTATAAATATATTGATTGCAATATTAAAACAATAGTGCTATTTATCTTGTTCTTTTCAAATGAGTCTTCTTATCATCCTGATATCAAAGAAAAGAGGACATTAGAGTAATGTGAACGTTATAATATGAAGATCTTGAAAAATTTATCATTTCTGGTGGAAATCTCGATTAACTTAAGAAAAGAGCGAATTTTCTGAGGTTTTTTCATTCTATTGAAATAAAATCCGAAAAATCTCGAAAACGGTTGCGTTCAGGTGATTTATCATTATTATCATTATTGTTTTTAATGATCTCCAAAATCATATTGTATAATTAATTTTCATTTATAATAATGAATAAACAAAATTTGGAATATGCACCAAAGTTCGCTCTTCGGAAAACTTTTTATTATAAGAGCGTCCATCCTAGAGTTTTTTCAAAACGTGTCTTTTTTCTCAAATTTCCACAAAACAAATTTGAAAAATATTAAAAATATGTTTTTTTTTATATTTGATTTTTAGTATTTATTTTCGATTTTTCTTTATGAAAAAATTTTTTTTCAGTGTACATTTTTATACAAAGCCTTTTTAGTTCTCTACAACTCCCCATATAAAGTTTTTCTCTAAATGTAATGGTTTTTGAACTACGATCTTTCAAGTAAAATGTTGGAAAAAACATACACCCATCTCAAAAGTTACTCTTGAATCCAAATAATCTTAACACCAGAGGATTTTTTTTTTCAACATACCGAAGACGTGTACCAAGTTTCATCAAAATCGAAGATGGTTGAGTTTGGTGACCGACCGATTTGGCGTGGAATCATTCCAGAATCACATTGGTCATATCCGGGTTGATCGTCCGACTCCTCCCGAGAACGTGGCCAATTTCGGATTTGGATCATAACTCATCATGCGACACATCAAGTAACATAACAAATAACTGCATTCGTATTCTATGTACAGTACGTGGAAATGTGAAAAGGGTCAGAACTATTGAACCGATCAGCGTGAAATCCTGTATGAATGAATTTTTGGGGCCGGAAAAGGTTCTTATGAGAGACCCCTCCCATCTCTGGAAAAGGGAGCTCCCATACAAATGAAGAACAAATTTCTGCATAACTCGAGAACTACTCAAACAAATTTAGCAGGTGGGAGTTTTTGAAGGCAAGAAATGTTTCTATAGTAGTTTGAGACCCTTCCTCTCTCTAGAAGGGGAGGCTCTCATTCAAATGAAACTGAAGTTGCTGCTCTCAAGAACTTATCAAGCAAATGGAACCAAATTTGGCGTGTGGGGTTTTCTGGAGGCGAAAACTGTTTCTGTGGTTGTTGAGACCCCTCCCCTCACCTAGAAGAGGGGCTCTCATATAAATGAAACTGACATTTCTGCATAAGTCTAGAACTAAGACAGCAAATGGAACCAAATTTGGCATATGGGGATTTTGGAGGCTAGAAATGTGATTCGAGTCCTCTCTTCTTTCTGGTAGGGGGGAGCGGGGGTAATTAATTCAAATGTAATACAAATTCAAACCAATCATGAGAATTCTTCCTATTGTTTTGAAAATTTGTATATTTGGGTAATTTGGGACGGGAAATGGTTCTCACGATGACTTCTCCCCCGTCTGAAAGGGGGGAGGACTCCCATTAAAGGAAACACAAATTTCTACATAACTTGAGAACTAATCGAGAAAATAGAATCAAATTTGGCAAGTGAGGGTTTTTGCAGGCAAGGAATGTTGCTATGGTGGTCTGAGACCCCTCCCCCATCAGGAAGGGATGCTTCTTATGCCAATGAAACAGATTTTGTTTGCATAACTCGAGAACTTATCAAACAAATGGAACCAAATTTGGCGTGTTTTTGAAGAAAAGAAATGTTCCCACGGTGGTTAGAGACCCCACTCCTCTCAGAGGGGCTCTCATACACATGAGACACAAATTTTAACCAAACATTAGAATTCTTCCTACTGTTATGAAAATTGGTATGCAAGGGTTTTTGGGACAGGGGAAGGTTCTTATGAGGGTTCGAGACTCCTCTCCCGCCTGAAAGGAGGCGCTCCCATACAAATAAAACACAATTTTCGGCATAACTCGAGAACTAATCAAGCAAAAGGAACAAACTTTGACATGTTGAGGTTTTTGAAAGCAAGAAGTGTTTCCACGGTGGTTCAGAGACAACTGCCCTGTACAAATGAAACACCAATGTGTGCATAAGTCGAAAACTAATCAAGCAACTGCAACCAAATTTAGCAGGTAGGGGTTTTGTGGGCAGGAGACTCTTCCCCTCATCGGAGGGGGGGGCTCATACAAATGCAACAGAAATGTTAACCAAACATGAGCACTATTCAGGCAACTTAAACAGAAAAAGTGTATTTCACAGGGAAAGAAGTTTGAACCCCTTTTTAGTCAAGAATGGGGGATGCTTAAGTTACTCTCACTGCTACATATGCACAGAAGTTAATCTAAGGTTATGCAAAAGAAAATGACGTTCAAGCTGACAGGATATGGCGTAGTTTGAAGATGAATGTTTTGTCAATGAAATGCTTCTACACAGAAATAAAAACACCATGGTAGAAACTAAAGATTTGAGTGTATAATTAAAAATACAAACCTACGCTTAATTTTGAAGAAATTCTACACATTAGTAAACGAAAATATTTTAACAAAACTGATTCTTAATAAAACCAAAGAAGCACCAGTTCTATTATATTTTTATTCATTTAAGTTGCAAGCGTAGCAAGACTCGCACCGGGCTCAGCTAGTAAATAATAAAAACTGGACATTTCTATAACCAGTTTATATAACAAGGTTTTTTTTTGATTCATTATTTTTTTTACTTCATATTATTATTTTACATTTTCTTTCATCATAAAAAAAATCAAAATCTTCAAAACTCACAATTTCTTAGAAGTAAATGTTTTCAAATATTTCGTTTTTTAGACCAAGTTGAGATAGCTTGGTGTCACCCTTATGAGAAAATAATAAAATAAAAAGTCATTTATCTTCCTAAAAAGAAAAAAACCTACCAAATATTATGAAATTCGAAGATCCATTTTTTTTTGTATGGAATTGCTGAATTATTAAATTTTAGGAATGTTCCGCAACATTGGGAAGACGATTTTGAAAATTAAATTATTGTTCTAGGACGAAACTAATGAATGAACCATTTTATCGGATGTTCCGGATTTTCCAGGGGATCAATATCCATATCTCTGTAGTGTGATCTAATTGGAAAGTGTAGATGGCATATTTGAAATTAGCGGCCCAAAGACTTGGAAACACGTATCTAAGCTATATGTAATATCGATTTTTAGAGATTTTTGAAGAAATGGAAACAACTGTGCGGAGTCGTTATTGATTGTTGAAGAAATTGAGTCAGTGAAAATGGCCGATTACTCCCAGTCCCATTCGAATGATTCATTGTGCAAAATCACTGATTCTGATCATTTACAGTGTAGCAACCGTTGATACGTGCAGTCAGTCAAGCTAAGCTAAGCTAAGAAGCCAGTCGACTGATTCCAAAATAAATCATACGGATTCTTTGGAAATATAATAATTTGAATTCGGTGGTTTCTGCGTTCAATCCGACGACAACGACGTGCTTCACCGAAAAAATATCTGTTTGCTTTTGGCGCGGTTCAATTTTGGCAAATTTATGTTTTTGTACTTGCTGCCAAAATCAAATGGATAATGTATAGAAACGCTAAAATATCTAGACCCATTTAAGATGCACCCAGCTTAAATTGTGATGACATTCAAAAGTTTTGAAATATACTCTAAACTTCATTTTTTTGGATTTGGCGATAGACCTAGAACACGTAAACAAACAAAAGAGGCCATTCCGCATACCTTGGGCAACATCTGCTGATCGTGAACCTCAAAACTCAGTAATAAAAGTCCAACCAGATAGGGCAGCAAGTGCCCTTCATCACGAAACATACGGTTTCGCTTGTCAAAACAGACTCCAGCCAGACACTCGCTCATCATCTAAGAGTTAAGGCAGTAGCAGCCTCAGCACATCATCATTTGACGTGACGTACGTCAGGAACCAACTATACAGTCGAAGGAGAAGAACATACAGCGAGAATTTTGAAATTAACATATCACATTTTTTTATTCCTTTTAAGCACGCACTCTTGCTCACGACGACCTCTTCGACTTTTTTTTTTTTTTTTTCAATATTCCAGTTATTATTACACACGCATCCCATCGCACAGCCGAGGAGGTACTGGAGATGACTTGGCGGCTCTATGGTGCTTCGTTATCTCAGAAATGCTCGTAATATACAAATTTAATTACGAAGTGCACTTTTCTCCTGCTCCCACTAGACCAGCAGACTTAACAGGGAAATAGAGCGGTAATCCCGACGTGAGCTGACTAATTGAGACTGTTTGTTTTCCATTCTTTTTTGTTCTGTGCGTTCCGAATGATGATGGTTTTCCATTACACGTTGATGAGCTACCTAGCCATAAGCCTAAACCGATGAGTGACTCTTGACTGATGAAGATGAAAAACTTTTCGGGCCAGGCCCATCGGTTGCGAGTGGTAATAGAGAAAAGTCAATCACCTATTTAGATTGCAGTGAAATGGGCTCTTTCCTGAGGAGCCTTAACTACTGAAGAATTTATGGGATGCTTTTTCGGGGTCTACCACTGAAAACGGCACGTAGAACTGTGGTGGGTGTTTTTTTTTCGGATAAACATACATAATTTACCGCTACAAGTGTGGGATGCGATAAGACGAGCTCGAGATAAGTCACCGAGGTCTCGTTTGATCGCGTCGGATTTGTCCCATTTAATGCGCGGTCTGTTCAAAAGCCTGAACGGTACATTCAAAAGGCCATTTCCCGCGTAATTGATAGTATGTAATATGCTTTCGATCTATAAATTAATCACATTGAGTCTTGCTACCAGGCCATTTATTACTGCAAATGGGAATGTAATCACGTATCGGGTTGGAGCCGTCTGCTCCCGAGGTATTAATTTTCTTTCCCATAAGGCGAACAAATTGAAGGTAAATGAAAAGCAGACCTACAAGATGAACAGCAACGACTTTCGATTTCAGCTACCAAAGAAGGAAAAACCGTTCGCTTACCAGGACTGTCTTTTGCCGATCTGTGATCATATTTTCAATCACTCGGACGAAGACGAGGCTGTCGCATGTCACAGCGCGCGGTGGCACTATGGTCGAAGACGACAAATTTGTAGGCAAATATCGATGGTTGAAACATTTTTTGGCAGTTTATCTACAAGTAAAATCTTCCTTTTGGCGAGTAGTGGTGAGTAAGCTTAAACTTCATAGTTACAGCATTAGATGATTACGTTTCTGTAGTTCAAACGAAATCTCGAACCTTCCTCTTGATGGAGCCCATCAGCGCCCGCACAGTGGAAACGGACACGGAATCAGTGCATTTATTCCATTTTGCCCGCTTTTACTGGATGTCCTTCACTGCTCCGCCGCTTCGTCGGAGACGCTGCTTTAAAATTCGCCAGTATTTTTTGATTGGTCAATTCGGCTGCATCCGGGCAATTCGGAGGATTCATTAGCTTGAGGACAAAATCGATCTTGTTGGCAGCAGACCACTCCAGAACCACCTTGGAGTAGTGGTAGCTGGCCAAATCTGGCCAAAAGAGGACTTTACCCCTATGTTTGCATGGATGAACGGCAGTACACGCTTTTACAGGCATTCTTCGATGTAAATTTGGGATGTCATCATCGAGGATGTGACGAATGGTTCCGTTTTCAGGCCACAACTGAAAATCGCTTGCTAAATCATTTCAATCACCTCTATACCTTGCTGCACAGCTGACGATCCCTGATTCCAGTTTTTTCGTAGCTCCGTTGATTCCTTTCAACACTCAGAGTTTCCTTGTAGGTTTTGAGCAGCTTCAGCACTTTAGTCAGCTTGGAACCGGACCACTCTGGATTTTCCAGGTGCTTGTGAACAATGTTGTTTCTTCTTTCGAGTTCCATCTGACGTTTTTTTCTGAACGCGATCGACTACTTTGATGAAACTTGCATCTGTTGTTATCTATAAAAATGTAAACAAACCACTGCCAAAGATGTTCGATTCCCAAAACTAGAGGCGTGCTAGCGGCGCCTGAGTGGCGTGCCAATTTACTTTTAGCCAGCCTGTAGTTGAGAAACAGGATACCTTCCATTCCGGTAAACACCCTTCTTCTTACATTTTTATTAACCAATGCAGTGCCATAGTTAGATATTTGAGTAGCTTACATGCGTACCAATCAGGCCAAGATCGGGGTACCCTGTGCAATGCACAGAAGTTGTGCGATGCACAGTCGCAATTTTAAAAGATTCAAGGCTGCACTTCACCAGCCTCGCAGACTGGCAAGCGTCCGCAAGTCGCTTTCTACTTGACCGAACCGATCCACCTTGTTCGTTGCGCACCTTTTTTTCTTGTGTCCGTCGGATCGTTATTGAGAATCAATCTAACTGGGCTGCCCTGCGACATTCTCACAGCATGCCCAGCCCACCATAGTCGACCAATTTTGGTGGTATATTCCGTGTCCTTACATGTCTGTAACACTCCACATTCGCTCTCGTGCGATGCCCCCCCCCCCCCCCCTCCCCCTTACCCCACTAACAACATTTATTTGCCCATACACCAGTTACCAGTTAATCCAGGCACGACGTACTTCGTGCCGTACACTGAAAGTTAATTTTAGTTTATATTACAAAATCGAAAGTAATACTCACTAATCCATTCGTTGTTTTCAGTAACGAAACTGATTTGTTCTTTTTATGAAGATACATTCGTAATTAATTGCACGCGCAACTGTCAAAAGCACGAAGCTTTTGTTGACACAGAAAGAACATTCGTACATTGTACGGAAACAATGCAAAGAGCTACGAATATTTGGTCACAAATTAAAAAGAAACGGCTCTCTGGTGACTGCATGAAGGACTGACAGATCTACTTTATCGACTCAAAATGTAATTAAAAAAAACAAGCGCAACCACGTGGAATTGTCCAGCGTTGTTTTTATTGTTTCTGACATGGTGTTCGAACCTGAATATTTGAAAAGTGCTGATTCTAAATCCGTGGTTGATCTCACTAGGCCACGCTGACACGTGAGAACAATTTTAATTAATGAGCATGAAGTTATAGCTCACGACAGCGCTGTGATTTTTATTTTGGGATAGATAATTTATTTCCGCCCATACAAGCAGCAACACACATCATACATGAGTACGGTATAAAGAAACAGCGATTGGCTGGTCATCACGAAGTTCATTTCTGTGCATTTTACAAAAAAGGTGTAATGATAGCATTTCACCAGATAAAAAGCATTATGAATGTTTCATACAATATACGAGACATTTGTTCTATGTACAAAATCCATGTTTACGAAACGCGTGAAAGCTACTTTACGAAAATAAATTTTCAGTGTTCCCAAACATCATCGGGTGCTGCTTCTGATCGTGGACGGCTTTCATCGGAAGTTTCGGCACACCACCTCGGAAACAATAATAAACGAAAGAAGTAGTGGTAGCATGTGTTTCGACTCAGAATAACTGTTTGGGGAACCGTCAATGCGTGTACTGTTTGCAAAGTACACAAAGCTGTTCTTCTAGTTCCGAAGATGGCTTCACTTCCTCCCGCCCGTCTTGCTTCTCTCGCAAGTCCATTTACCTACGTTGAGCTGGATTTGTTTGGACACTTGTTAGTGAAGATGGGCCGCAGCACCGCGAAAAGGTGGATAGCACTGCTCACCTATGCAGTGGTATCCATACAGTGCATTGTGAGTCGGTGCACAGTTTGTCAACGGATACTTGCATTAAGAGCTATCTCCGCTTTGTTGGGTCGTCGTGGGGCTCCAGCCGAAATCCACAAAGATAATTGCACAAATTTCCATGACGCGGCATCTTCAGCTAGGTCTTGCCGCAACCCTGACCAATACAACAACAAAGTGGTTCTTCATTCCTCCGGTACATTCCGCCAAACAGGCCTACAACAATTACCGGCAACTTGACGACGAATCCCTGCACACGTCGGTATTCGAAGCGAAGTCGATCGTTAACAGTCGTCCACTCACGTAACTGTCATTGAACGAGGAGGAAAGTGGCGTTCGACAACCTGTGGCAGAACCGATCGATAGCTCGTTAACCGTGCAGAACTCCTGGAGCAAAATCAACCAGCAGCTTGACTGTTTCTGGAGGCGATGGACTCGAGAGAGGCAACGCTGACCCGCAACGCTGACCCGGAAAACGAAATGGTTCGGAGAAGCGAAGGCTACCGGCGACCTGGTGGCACCACTTGAATGTTGTTGGCAGCATACCCCTCCATAGTCTTTTTTTTTCCATAATGGCAAGATGCCAAATCCGGCCAAAATAGAACGGAACAATTGTGTCGCTTCAGGAAAGGCAGTAGACGTTTTTGTAGGTACTCGCTCAGATAAATTTCCTGGTTGACGGTTCCGGTCGCAATGTAAACGTTGCTCTTCTAGCCACAGTTACCGATGGCCTGCCACACCAGGTATTTCTTCGCGAACTTCGACAGTTTAAAGTGCTTGAACAGATCTGCCACCTTTCACCGTCCGGTTGCCGTATAAAATTCCTGACCAGGAAGCTGTTTAAAGTCTGCCTTGTCGTAAGTTTCATCGTCCTGTACCACGGAATCAACCTTCGTCAGCATCGTCATGTACTACTTTCGCAATCGTGCTTTGGCCGACGTGTTTTGTTTATCGATAAGAAGAATAATTGGATCAGGAGACGAGTGATGAAGGTTGTACCTGGGGGTGACGGAAGAATCCTTTAAGCTGTCGTGAGCACTGCAAGCGGATTGATGCATAGGCTCGTCGCTAACGCTGACTATCTTGAGGCGTAGATGGAGGTAAAACTGGGATTGCCCACCGAAAGGGGGATTGTTACCGAGGGGCGGAGAGTTGGGCACTGGGCGCACTGACTCTGCGTTTCACGGTGTTACCCGATTGGACAACGGCGCCGGCTGTCAACGGTGTACTCGATAGATGACTGACGACAGCGCGTTGAAAACAGAGTGAAAAACCATTGTCTTCGACGACAACAGAGTGATTATTTTCTGAAAGTTTAAATTCAAAAGTTGGTCCACAAATTGATCACAAAAACAACATTTCGTATTTGTTTTCGAAACTCATCCTTTATACGCGAGATCCTCTAGAGATCGCTTGAAATAGATTATTTGAATTTTAGATTCTCAAATCCGGCGGCACACTATTTCATGTTCTTTCGTATGACTTTTACAGCTAAATTTATGACATTTCCAACAGTCAACCACGAAATTTATCTGAGCGACTGCCTACAAAAACGTCTACTGCTTTTCCTGAAGCAACACAATTGTTCCGTTTTATTTTGGTCGGATTTGGCATCTTGCCATTACGGGGAAAAGGCCATGAAAGGGTATGCTGCCAACAACGTTCCAGTGGTGCCCAAGGGCAAGAACCCTCTCAACACGCCAGAGCTCCGGTCAATCGAACAATATTGGGCCATCGTCAAGCGGAACCTTAAGAAGACTTGAAAAGCTGTTGTAAGCGAGAAACAATTCAAGGCAAACAGGCGTTCTGCGGCGGATAAAGTGGACAAGGAGACTGTACAAAATCTTATGGCAGAAGTTAAACGAAAGACCTGGCAATTCGCATTCGGTAAAAAAGTAGCTTAGCTGAACATTTCTGCTGTATTTTGTATTAACTGAACTTGAAAAAGAAAAAGAATTTGACTTATTAATAAAAACTTTGTTTGACTCACACACATTACTGTTTGACCAAATTTTTATCGGAACACCTTTTATATACCCATTTGAATACTTTTCATTAACCATTTTTATTAAAAACTAAGTTAAAACCATGAAACCGTTTATAAAAAAAGTGAAAAATAAAAACAATTTCAATATCCTCTCTAGTTTCAGCCACGGAAAGAAGGGGGGATGATTTGGAGGGAAATTCATGTATTCAAAATTGAGGACAATCATTCCCCTCGATTTAAGTGAAAGGTTCAGCTGAAAAGGTTAAGGCATCATTGAGATAGCGTTTTCATAATAAAAAATCCGTCCTGCATTTATAAGGCTTAAATTAGTGCTTCCTATTTTTTTCTATATGTGAATTAAAACTACCCACAAACAGGAAGCTGTACGCTTAAATCTAGTGAAAATCAATTCTCTAAAATGTTTTACAGCTTATACGCATAGAATAAAAAACAACTGAGCAGGACATTTATACGTAAAGGGTGGGACGATCAAAAATTGGTCCACCATGATTGAGTGCACACTGATTAGTTTCTTATATAAATGATAAATCTTTATTTCATTTTGAATTTCATCGTCTGCAAAACACAAAAAAATTACTTGATTAGGCTTCCGACTTTCCAAATACGAACTGTCGGGCTTAACTGTTAACACCTTCCATCAAGCTTTGTACCGTTGTTATATCCACCTTATTTGATGGTACACGCACATTTACCTTGAACCGTTTTTTCACCCTCAACTGTTTTTAGGTTCTCTTGAGGTTTCTCCTTACGATTGCCCAAGATTTTTTTTCCAATTGGGCACAATTCCGACGATTTTGAAGGGTTTGTCTCCTACGATTTCGACACCACACAAGAAGTGAGGTGGCCAAAACAGACGGAAAACCATGTTTCCTTTAGAAAGGCAATAAGCGTTTTTGCTAGCATTTCTTTACATAAATATCTTGGATGATAGTGCCAGTTGTCACGAAACTTTCGCTTTTTAGCCCACAGGTGCAAATCGCCTGCAAAACCAAGTATTTTTTCGGGAACTTTGACATTTTGTTCTGCTTAAACTTATCTCGAACCTTTCCTTTTCCGGTAGCCGTATAAAACTCTGATCTGGGAGCTGCTTGAAATCAGCCTTGACGTATGTTTCATCGTCCATTACGACGCAATCAAACTTGGTCAAAAAACTCGTGTACAACTTACGCGCTCTTCCTTTGGCTGTTGTGTTTTGCTTATCGTCTCGATTTGGTGCCACTGTGAACCTTCATATGTTGTACAGTCCGGCTCGTTTCTTTGCTCTTTGCACTGTTTAGTGGGACTTTCTCAATTTGTTTCCGATATCTCTGATGGAAAGGTTGGGATTGCGTTTGAAAATGCTGGCTACTATTCTGTCAGCTTCCTGGTTTCGGTTTCCTCCTGATACGAGCTTCCTAGCAGGCGTCAGACGTTCTCCGTACACTTTAATAATATTCGTCACGGTTGATTTGACAATATTAAGTGATTTTGCCAAGTCGGCGTGAATAATTTGGATTTTGCTTATGCGCGAGCAAAATTTTGATACTGATCTTCTTGCTTCAACGCCGTTTTGACAACTGAATAGAAAATGATAAAAACAAAACAGATTCAACATTCCGTACGCATAAACCTACAAAATGAGGGGCGTTCGCGTTTTTTAAATGCACGGTTAACAAAACTACGTCATATTTGAGTCGACCAAGTTTTGACCGTTCCATCCCTTTAGAACACCGAAAGTGTAAGTGGACAAAGATAGAATTTGTTAAAACAAAATTTTTCATAAAATTAAAATTGCAGTTTAAAGCTGCCCTAAAGCACAATTTGTTTGTTTTTTTTAGCTGCTGAGAACCCGATGTTTCCCGTCTCGCCCCCGCAACAATTCGAGAGAAATAAATAAGAAAAATCATAGCTTATTAGTTGATCTTCATTTTCCATAAGTTTCCAAAGAATGCGATTTAAGGCCGAATTTCGGTGAACTTGTTTGTGTGTGCCAATTTCCACGAATGCACCCACTTATAAAAGCCAAAGCAAATTTTTAGCTAGTGCGCTTCTTTCCATGAACTCCATGATGAACTCTTACCTTTTGAATTTAACACGATCTTTCTCAAACTCGAAAATGTGTCTATTATACTGCCAACAAAGTTAATTCACCTGAAATAGAAGAAATGAAAAAAAATAAGTCATATTTATTTACAAATCTTGAAAAGATAACATTGCAACCTCCAAGCACAATAAGCAACAACTCATATTAATCAACCACACATACATTCATCTCCAGTGCCGGCAACAATGAAACCGTCCCAGCTTCTTTTTTCGCCGTCGTCAAAAGAATTCGCTACTATTTTTTATCGTTATGCCGGCCAAATCTCCACACGAAGATGGCCATTCCAAAGAAACAAGTAGCAAGTAGACCAACCTAGGTAGCCCGGTAGCCATAAATTTGGACAAGCACAACCTACTATGTAGATTTTGGCATCTTATCTTGTCTCATTCAACGACCACGACGACGAATATATGAGCGCAGCTGAAGAACGCAAAGTTCCTCCTCCAGGCTAATATAATAATTCTCTGCCATAGAAGGTAGATGTAGATGGACCACCTCATCACGCCGCTCACCCCCGCGCCATCGCAATGACAGGAGAGTCATTTTGGAAAGAATCCAGTTCACTATTTTTGCTACTTCAGTGAGGTGGCACCTGAAGACAATCGAGCAAGAAGGGGATTATGTTGTCGGGTTGCAACTTATTTTGTGGGGAATTTGACCATGTCAGATTTCAGGAGATAGGGAGCATGCAACTTGTGATGGTTTCTGAAGGATTTTCCGGTTCTCAATTTTGTGTTATGGATGCACTTTAACAGTTCTAGTTTGAATATCTCACAAAACGCGTGATTCGAACTTCGCCGATGTCGGACTATCATCGGGAAGCATCACCTTGAAAAATGAAACCTGGTGATTTATTAACAATCAATCGCTAATAGGTACCAATCGCCTCTGAATATGATGACGAGGGAGGACGGGAGGAGAAAATATTGGATCACGACCAAAATTTGCCGGCACCGAAGATGGGGAACAATACTCGGTTTGATTGCATCTTTTCCACGGAATAAGATGGATGATGACGATTTTTTTTTTTTTTGGTTTACCAGTATGTACGTACACTCGTTTCGGGGTTCTTATGATTGATCTCATTGTTGCACAGTGGGCGTGCCAGGATGCCATCGTTTCTTCAAGCGATTGTGAACTTTATCGATTATTAGTTGGTATCGAAACGAAACATGTATATTGTCAAGGTTAAAGGTGAAAACCGCGATGTTTTTTTTCATTTTGGGTAAAAACTTTGTTGTTAAGAACCTTCTACTAAATCTTGATGTAACTTCAGATCTGCTTTACTTTACTAATGGGTCAATATCCTACGATAGGCTTTTTACTGTTTAGCACTGGAAGCAAGTCGAAAAAATCATCACAACACAGAACATCACGGTTTCTTAATTATACGACAGAACATAACCTCAAACCCAAACAAAAAACCATTCCCGCTGCCTGAACAAAAGACATGGAAAGGTATGATGAATTCCCAAAAACAAAACAAAAACTTAAAAAGTGGCACACTTCAATACAAATGAATGAATGACTGTCCAACCATTGCCAGCGGAAACGTACAACACGAGGAAGGAAGTCCTATCGGAGGCTTTCACGTAAATTGTGAATGTTGCTTCCTGGATGACGTTGTGCTGCTGCTGGTGAATTAACATGTGAAACAAAAACGGAATGCCTTTAAAATATAGAATGCATCCAGGCGTGGCTATTGTTTGAAACTATTTCATTCGAAAGCATAGTTTTTGGGGCTTTTCCAACTCGTTGGCCTGAATGTAGGGTAGTTGGAAATTGTTATGAATCTTATGTGGTGAACTGCTGATATAGCATGGACAGTTATTTCTGCTGTCTTTTGTCTGTTACTAATGAGAAATCACGTGATTCTGAAAATGCATACTTTGGTCCTAGTAGAAACTTCCATTTCGAGGGTTAATTCAAGCGTAAACACTAACACATCACAATGTGGTAAAACAGCAATGTGTGTGAGTCGATCAAAGTTTTTATTACTAAGTCAAATTCTTTATCCAGTTCAAGTTAAAAAAGAATACAGGAGAAATATTCAGCCGAGCTTACATTTTACCGAATTCGAATGGCCGTGTCTTTCGTTTAACACCTCAATAAGATTTTGTACAGTCTCGTTGTTCGCTTTATTCACCGCAGTGCGCCAGTTTGTCTTGAGCTGTTTCGCATTTACAACAGCTTTTTTTGTCTTCTTAAGGTTCCGCTTGACGATGGCCCAATATTTTTCGATTGGACGGAGCTATGACGTGTAGGGAGGGTTCTTGTCCTTGGTCACCACTTGAACGTTGTTGGCAGCATACCACTCCATGGTCTTTTTTCCGTAATGGCAAGATGCCAAATCCAGCCAAAATAGAACGGAACAATTGTGTCGCTTCAGGAAAGGCAGTAGACGTTTTTGTAGGCACTCGCTCAAATAAATTTCCTGGTTGACGGTTCCGGTCGCAATATAAACGGTGCTCTTCAACTCACAGGTACATATGGCATGCCGCACCAGATACTTCTTCGCGTACTTTGACAGTTTAATGTGCTTGAAAATATCTGCCACCTTTCCCCGTCCGATTGCCGATAAAATTCCTGTCCAGGAAGCTGTTAAAAATCTGCCTTGACTCAGCACTTCATCAGCATCGCCGTGTACAACTTTCACGATCGTGCTTAGGCCAACGTGTTTTGTTTATCGTCGCGGTTTGGAGTCACCACTTTCTTGTAAGTCGACAGTCCAGCTCGTTTTTTTAGCTCTATCCATGGTTGCAGGCGCCATTCCCAGCTTCTTTGCGACATCTCGGACGGAGAGGTTGGGGTTCCGCTGAAAACAGCGGGCAACCCTTTTGTCGTCGCTGTGGCCTCCGGCTTTCGATTTCCTCCGATCCAGCTTTCCTGGCTGTCGACAAACGTTCACCGAACACTTTCAATATGCTGGTCACAGTTTATTTAGCCACATTCAACAAGTGAGAGTAGTTTGGATTTTCGCTATGCACGTGCACAATTTTGATGCGTTGCTTCTCTTCCTTCGACTACATTTTGATAACTGAAGTGCTAATCTCAAAATCAAAATAGAGGCATGATGCTACACGCATACATCTTCAAAACGAGGGGTGTGCAAAATTGTATAATGCACGATGAAAGGAAATGCGTCAAGGTTAAGTCGACCAAATTTTGATCGGAACACCCTTTAAATGCGTTTGATTTAACCATGTCTGCGATTATGTCAACCATGATGGGGTTGATAACAACATGAAGTCAGTCAAATACACCACAAATGTTGAAAGGTGTACCATAAACGTAGTAAATTTGACTGAAATTTCATGGTAGTTTTGAACATAGGCATAGTCGGGTAAAATGGTAGTGTTTACTGCAAGATTTTTTTTAGCGTAGGAAAGTAGTACCTACACCCAAAAGTTGAAAAGGTTGCGAAAAATGCACATCGCAAATGTTGCAATTTTTGCTGTCATATCTTGTGAAAGCCGCATAATTCGGAAAACCATTTTTGCCATCTAGATCCACTATGTGTTTTATAAAGTAAACGAAGCCGTACAAATTTCTCGAAAACAGATTCATCGCTGCTGAGACGGCGCTTAAAGGGTGTATTCGATAAAAATGGCACACACATATATACTCATCAAAATTAAACTGATTATCGGATTTACTTGAAATTTTCAGGGAATGAAGAACTACTGAAGAGTTTTGATTTACAACATTTGTTTTATTTAATTTCGTCTCCCATCCCGAATGCCCGCACCTTCCTTTTCACTCCACCCATCAAATTTTGTACAACCGATTTTTCCAGTGTTTTTGTTGTTTTTACCCAAATTTTCTTCAATTCTAGCTCTGTTTTTATAGTTTTGGGATGTTTGCAAAGTTCTGTTTTCATAATTGTTCCGTTTTCATAATTGTTCCGTTTTCAGAATTTTTCAATTTGACGAAGTTCCGGTGAATTTGGTGGGTTCATATCCTTTGGCACAAAATTGACTCCGTTGGCTCGGTACCACTCCAATACGTTTCGAGCGTAGTGGCAGGATGCTAGATCAGGCCAAAACAGAGTTGATCCTTTGTGCTTCTTAATGAATGGCAAGAGACGCTTCTTAAGGCACTCGTCCGTGTAAATCGCACCGTTTATTGTTCCGGAAGTGATGAAGGGAGCACTTATTTCACCACATCCGCAAATCGCCTGCCAGATTAGAAACTTCTTTGCAAATTTCGATAGTTTCTTCTTTTGAACATCCTCCGGAAAATTGAACTTCGACTTGGCAACGAAATATTCTTGCCCAGGAAGTTGACGGAAGTCGGCCTTGACGTATGTTTCGTCATCCATCACGATGCAACCGGATTGGTGAGCAGCTTCGTGTAAAGTTTCCGAGCGCGGGTTTTCTCAGTGATGTTTTGTTTTTCATTCCGGTTTGGGGCTTTTTGCACTTTGTAAACATGTAACCCAGCACGCTTCATGGTTTTCTGCACAAAACCGACTGACACCTTAGACTTTTTAGCGACATCTCGAATTGACATGTTTGGACGGTTCTTGAATTGTTGTACGACTTTCATGGCCATTCTACTGTCCATTGGACCACTTTTACGACTACTCCCTTCCTTCCTTTGGACACTCAGACGCTCCTTGAAGGTTCTTATTACACGAGACACAGTTGTATTTGCAATTCCAAGCCCTTTAGCAATCCACCGGTGGGACGCCCCTGGATTTTGATTGTGAGTGCACAAAATTTTCTCACGGACAATTTCTTGTTTCGACGACATGACTGGAACTACTGAATGTATAACTATGAAACTTGGCAGATGTAGATAATACACTATGGATAAGATCTACTCAAATTTCTAGGTTTTTTACTCATACGATTCAAAAGTTACAGAAGATTTTCTGTGTCATTTTTATCGAATACACCCTTTAAAACCATTGGTTGGTTGAGGAAGAAAAGAAGAGATCTTTAATTGAGTTGTCTCAAACTGGACAAATGGGAGACTGATTGGTAGAATGGATTTTTATTCCAATCCTAGCTGAACTCTGTGCAAGCCTTGCATCGCATGCGACTAAATGAAGGAAAAATTAATAGATCTGGCGCGTTTAGTTTTTGTTCTGAATGAATCTCTTTAAAATATTTTCGTTTGCTTGTGTGTGTTATTCATGCAAAAAAAAGGTTTGTGTTATTAATGTAACTCTTGGACCGGTAGTTTCTACCGGTTTTGCTGTCTGCATAGAAGCATTTTAAAGACAAACGAAGCTGTATCCTGTCAGTGTGTACGTAATTTTCTCTTGCATAACCTAAGATTAACTTCTTGTGCATAATGTAATTTTCGACTAAAAAGGGGTTCAAAGCTTCTTACCTGAGAAATACACATTTTGTGTTTTAGTTGCATGGATAATTCTCATGTTTGGTTCAAATGTCTGTTTCATTGGTTTGAGAGCCCTCGTTCCCCCTCTCCAGATGGAAGGCGTCTCGAACCAACTAAGAAAAAATCCTGCCCAAAAACCCCCACATGCCAAAGTTGGTTCCATTTGAAGAACTCCAATTCAAAGAACTCGAGCTTTGCAGAAATTTGCGTTTCATTTCTATGGAAGTCCTCCCTTTCCAGGCGGGAAAGGAACTTCGAACCATCATAAGAACCTTCTCCGGCCTCAACAACCCCTACATATAAGTTTTAATAACAGTAGGTATGTTTCTCATGTTTGGTTGACATTTGTGTCTAATTTTCACGAGAGCCCACCCCTTCCAGAGAGGAGAGGAGTCTCAAACCTCCATAGAAACATTTTTTGGTTCCAAAAACCCCCACATCCCAAATTTGGTTCCATTTGCTTAATTAGTTCTCGAGTTATGCAGAAATTTGTGTTTCATTGGTGTGGGAGCACCCCTTGCAGATGCGGGAGGGGTCTCGAACCACCATAAAAACCTTCCCCGACTCCAAAAATCCCTGCATAAAAATAGTCATATCTGTTAGGATAATTTTCATGTTTGGCACAAATTCGTGTTTCATTTGTATGAGAGCTCCTTCTTCCAAAGAGGAGGGGGGTTTCAAACCACCGTAGAAACATTTCTTGCCTACAAAAACCTCCACATGCCATCTTTGGTTCCATTTGTTTGATTAGTTCTTGAGTTATGCAGAAAGTAGTTTTTCATTTGCATGGGAGCCCCCCTTCCTAAAGGCGGGAGGGGTGTCGAACTATCATAAGATTCTTTTCCGGACCAAGAAACCCCTGCATACAAATTTGCATAGCGGTAGGGATAGTTCTCATGTTTGGTTGAAATTTGTGTTTCGTTTGTATGAGAGCCCCCTTTTTTAGAAGGAGGAGGGGCTTTGAACCGCCATAAAAATATTTCATGCCTTAAAAAACTCGTTCATTCCAAATTTGGTTCCATTTGCTTGATTAGTGCTCGATTTATGCAGAAATGTGTGTTCCATTTGTTTGAGATTCCCCCCCACTCTTCCCCTCCTCATATTGCGGAAGAGTCTCAAATCACCATAGAAACATTTCTCTCCTTCAAAAACTTCCACATGCCAAATTTGGTTCCATTTCCCTGATTAGTTCTCGAGTTATGCAAGGATTTGCATTTCATTTGTATGGGGTCCCCCCCTTTTAGAAAGGGGAGGGGTCTCAAATCAACATAGAACCATTTTTTGTCTTCAAAAACCACCACATACTAAATTTGGTTCCAGTTGCTTGATTAGTTCTCGAGTCATGCAGAATATTGTGTTTCATTTGTATCGGAGCCCCCCCCCCTTTAAAAAAAGGAGGGTCTCAAACCAACATAGAAACATTTTTTGTCTTCAAAAACCACCTCATGCTAAATTTCATTCCGTTTGCTTGATAAGCTCCTGAGTTATGCAGAATATTGTGTTTTATTTGTATAGGAGACCCCCCCCCCCCTTTTGGACGGGGAGAGTTCTCAGGCTACCATAGAAACTTTTTTGCCTTCAAAAACTCACACATGCAAAGTTTGGTTTCTTTTGCTTGATTAGTTCTCGAGTTATTTAGAAATTAGTGATTCATTTATATGGGAGCCCCCCTTTCCAGTGAAGGGAGGGGTCTCAAACCATCATAAAAGCCTTCTTCGGCCCCAAAAATTCCTGCATACAATTTCACGCCGATCAGTTCAGTAGTTTTCGAGTCTATTAGGTTTAGACAGACAGACAGACAGACAGAAATCCATTTTTATATATATAGAGTATTCCTGTTTTATTTTTTTGCTTAATTTATTATCTTATTATGTCTCTACGAAGGATTACACATTTGAGAAAAACAACTATAATTCTAAAAGGTGTTAAATATTTTTATTTTACGGCCACTTCTAAAACGGGACTCATATGCGGTTACTTTCAAGATGGGACAAACCGACCTGATATTTTTTTCACCTTTTCTGCAACTAACTGCTAAATTTTATTATTGCTTTCGAAAATATGATAAAAAATAAGACAATTGCGCAACATAACTCAAAAACGTTAAAAAGTTATATGGGACTGATATGCGGTTACAGGCAGTGTTGGACAGCTC